>CAUDMG010002671.1:1270000-1272500 GCA_958450375.1 Homarus gammarus | reverse complement strand
AAGAAGAAAATTATCACACCCTACATTAAAGTCATCTCAAATCATCTTAAAAATCATTTCAACTCATGTTCAGATCATCTCAAACAACACTAAAGTCATCTGAGGCTCATTTGAAAGTCATCTCAGACCATTTTAAAATAAACTCGAGTCATTTTTACGATTAATCACGGAGTCGGAGAAAATTTTAAATAACGTGTTTGTTTATTACCTGAGTACTTTTCGGTGAGGCCCATTGATTACAGGTATAATTTTAATGGCCTGTCTTATTTGGCGTTACTTTTAATGGTCCCGTTTGGTGGTGTGTCTTAGTGGCCCATCTAGTGGTGTTACTTTTAATGGTCCCGTTCAGTGGTGTTACTTTTAATGGTCCTTATAGTGGTGTTACTGTTAACGGTCCCGTCTAGTGGTGTTACTTTTAATGGCCCGTCTAATTGGTTTTCCTTTAATGGCCCTTCTAATTAGTGGTACTTTTAATGGTCCAGTTTGATAGTGTTACTTGCGCCTTCCTAATTGAACCACACCCTCCCTAAAAATTGCAATTGTCTGTCTGTCTGTCTTCTGTCTGTACGATTGAGTCTCTATTGGTCCTTTTAATGGCGTTAGATGTACTCATGCGCCTCTATAAGTGGATCATTGGCGCAAAAAAGAGTAAGGCTTGAGAGAGAGAGAGAGAGAGAGAGAGAGAGAGAGAGAGAGAGAGAGAGATTGAACACCATTTCGTTTTTCTCTTGACTTTACAGCTCTCGTTCTTTTTCATTTATTTATTTTATTGTCATTTTAACCCATCATCATTATCATCATCATCATCATCATCGTCATCGCCTATCATTTTTTTATTATTATTATTTTCCATTTCTTCACTCTTAGCAACTTCATTCTTCTTCTTCTTCGCCTTCCCATTCTCCGTCCTCCTCTCCCTCTCCTCCTCCTCCTCTCCATCATCATCATCATCATCATCATCATCATCATCATCATCAGTCTTGCAATAGGACTCAACACACTCACATAAAAATCTCTTCCTCTTCTTTGATTTTCCCGCCCCCCTCAACACCTCATTACACTACTGGGTTACATTTTGATATGGGTATTTTATTTATTTTTTGGGGTGACTTCTCTTATATATATATATTTTTTTTTTAGTTGTCGTATAGGCGAGGAGGAATGAAAGAGAGAGAGAGAGAGAGAGAGAGAGAGAGAGAGAGTTTATCGTCATCTGCGTTACTGATATGTGATCTGAATTGCTCTCACAGGATGTATATTGCTGTTGCGAAAATGGATTTATAAATTTCAACAAAATGCAATAATAGTTCTCTTTCTCTCTCTCTCTCTCTCTCTCTCTCTCTCTCTCTCTCTCTCTCTCTCTCTCTCTATGTGTACATTCGCAGCTGAAGAAAATCGTGAATGTGTTAAATCCGGTAAAAGGCCGGAGGAATTGGAGGCCCTAAAAGAGGTGATTGTGTTTTCAGATCACGAAACAAAGCAATTGGGATGTGCAAGAAAACGAGAGAGAGAGAGAGAGAGAGAGAGAGAGAGGGGGGGGGGGGGGTCATCCTTACATCATGCAGTACTGTTCATATTTATTGAATTAGTTATTTATACATATTGTATAATTATATATATTGAGATTGCATTACACAGTTTATGAATATGTTTGTTGACTGACTGATCTGACTTACTGACTGACTGACTGACTGACTGAAAGAATTTGTATAGTTGTATTAATGTTATTTTTGTTATTGTTATTCATCGTCGTAGTTGTTATTCCCTATTATTATTATTATTATTATTATTATTATTATTATTATTATCAGTAGTAGTAGTAGTAGTAGTAGTAGTAGTAGTAGTAGTCGTAGTAGTCACTGGGTTACATGTAGAGACAGTCCATGTAGTAGGAAGTGAAGAAGCACCGTATAGGGTAGCCCACATAATCACCTGTAATTAGCTTCATGTTGAGGTGATAATTATAATTAGTATTGTTCTGTGAGTGAGTGAGTGAACGTTGGTACCCGGTGCTCTTAGACTTACCACGAGAAACAATGTTGATCGATTGCTGATTTCTTGATTTTATTGTTTAGTCATTGTTTATTTTATTGTTTTAATTAAAAAATATCTTGTTTTATGTTTCTATTATTATTTATTTATTTTTGTATATTATTTTCAATGTTTAAAAATTGGTAATATATATATATTTTTTTTTACTTAATTCTTTATATTCGTTGTTTTAATATTAATTTTTTATAGTTTATTCGTAATTCCTTAAAGATTAACGTAATATCGTCAAAATCATATTATTTCTCAGCTTAATTACGTTATACTTGTTTTAAAATTCAGTTATATACAATTTTGGTAGTTATTTAACGATTAACGAAGTACTAAAGAAAAGAGACATTCACCTGTTATGAGCACACCCCTCTCTAGTCTTGTGTGACCTGGTGCGTCCATGATAATATGCTGGGAAGGTAAAACACATTATGGTCAAAACTGGCAACTCACTCACGCA
>CAUDMG010002671.1:1260000-1265000 GCA_958450375.1 Homarus gammarus | reverse complement strand
TGGTGATAATTGTTATGGTGATTGGTCCGTCTGGAAGTTTCTCTGTCTCTGTCTTTGCTTGTCTGGGTATGGTGAGTGAGGGTTCTTTGTGTTTGTTTGTTTCCTTGTTTGTTTGTTTGTTTTACTTTAGTTGAGTATGGGGCGGTGTGTTTGTCTTTGTGTTTCTTTGAGTGTTTTATTGTTTGTTTGTGTTTGGGGTGTTTCTGTCTGTCTGTCTGTCTGTCTGGGTGCTTGAGTGTCTGTTTGTCTGCTTGTCTGGGTGCTTGAGTGTTTGTTTGTCTGCTTGTCTGGGTGCTTGAGTGTCTGTTTGTCTGCTTGTCTGGGTGCTTGAGTGTCTGTTTGTCTGCTTGTCTGGGTGCTTGAGTGTCTGTTTGTCTGGGTGCTTGAGTGTCTGTTTGTCTGCTTGTCTGGGTGCTTGAGTGTCTGTTTGTCTGCTTGTCTGGGTGCTTGAGTGTCTGCTTGTCTGGGTGCTTGAGTGTCTGTTTGTCTGCTTGTCTGGGTGCTTGAGTGTTTATTTGTCTGCTTGTCTGGGTGCTTGAGTGTCTGTTTGTCTGCTTGTCTGGGTGCTTGAGTGTCTGTTTGTCTGCGTGCTTCACTGTCTCTGTGTCTGTGAGTCTGTCTGGATATTTCATAGTGTCATTCTTCGTCTGTCTAATTGTTTGCCTCTGTCAGTCTATTTCTGTCTCTCTCTCTCTCTCTCTCTCTCTCTCTCTCTCTCTCTCTCTCTCCCTCTCTCGCATTCATTATCCTTTATTGTGTGTACTGTAGAGAGAGAGAGAGAGAGAGAGAGAGAGAGAGAGAGAGAGAGATAGAGAGATAGAGAGAGAGATAAACAAACAAGACACACACACAGATACACAGTCCAGCATGCCTTCCCACCTCAACCCTCCTTTCCCCCCCTCCCTCCGTTCCCTCCTCCCCCCTTCCGTCTCCCCACCTCCCCTCCCTCCCCCCACCCCTTTAGATCATCAAGAACTAGGGCGAGAAATACTCAGACGGGGGAGGGAGGGGGGATGAATGTGGGTGGGGGTTAGCAAGGCCGTTACCACCCCCTCCCTCTGCCTCTCCCTGGTTCTCCCCCTCCCCTCCCTCCTTCCTTCCCTCAACCTCCACCATCTCCCTCCCTTCCTTCTTCTCTCTTCTCTCTGTCTCACATTCTCTCTTCCCTTCTCTTCTCTCTCTCCCTCTTTCCCCTTTTCTTTTCTCTCCCTTTCTCTTCCCCTTTCTTTTTCTCTTTCCACCTCCCTTTTCTTTCTCTCCACTTCCTTTCTCTCTCATACCTTCCCGTCTCTCTCATTCCTTCATTTCCCTCTTTCCTCTTCCCTCTCTCACTCTCCCCCCCCCTTCCCCTTCTCTTCTCACACCCCTCTCCTACGTCCTCCTTCTTTCATCCACCTCTCCCTCATTCCTTTCGCTTTCACCTCATCCTCCTCCTCCTCTCCTCCTCCCCCCTCGCACCCCCCTCCCTCCCACTAACCCCCTCCCCCCTCACCGGTGTAGCAAGGACGCAGAGCTGTTGAGAACTGCACGCTCGCCATTTCAACCTCTTTATCACTCCACCTTCTCCCCCAACCTTCTCCCTCAACCTTCTCCCCCAACCTTCTCCCCCCCCCACGTCCGTCTCACCTCTCGTTAGATGCCTCAGTCTGGTCATTTGAGGTGGTGAGGTAAGGTGCCTGTTGTATCTTGAAGGGGGGGGGGTGTTGGAGGGGTGGAGGAGGAGGGGGGGGGTGTGTCTAGTTGAGGAGAGTGGAAGTTGTGGAGGAAAGTTGGCTAGCGTCTTGTGGTGATGGCCGGGGGCAAGGTCGAGTTGTGCACTGGTGAGGGGGAGTGGGTCAGGGGGAGTGGTGAGGGGGAGTGGGTCAGGGGGAGTGGTGAGGGGGAGTGGGTGAGGGGGAGTGGGTCAGGGGGGAGTGGTGAGGGGGAGTGGGTCAGAGGGAGTGGTGAGGGGGAGTGGGTCAGGGGGAGTGGTGAGGGGGAGTGGGTCAGGGGGAGTGGGTCAGGGGGGAGTGGGTCAGGGGGAGTGGTGAGGGGGAGTGGGGGTGATGGGGAGAGGAGGGGAAGGGGGAAGGACGATGAAGACGAAAGGGAGGGTATGGATGATAGCGGTACAATCAGTGTGTGTGTGTGGGTGTGGGTGGGTGTGTGTGTGTGGGTGGGTGTGTGTGTGTGTGTGTGTGTGTGTGTGTGTGTGTGTGTGTGTGTGTGTTCTCGCTGGACGGTCGACAATTAATATACTGTATATATCTTAACTATATCTTGCAACATAATCACTTAAAGCAAGAGACGTATTATTTTCATCGTCTGTGTTTGAATTATCCTTTTTTCTCACTTAAAGCTTAACACACACACACACACTTACTTAACGTTAAACTTGTGATTATATGTTAGCTTGATATACCATTATACTGGGGGCCGAGTCTGTCATGTGTCAGTATATTCCTTGGCCTGGGTGACCTCTACTTATTTCTCTATTTTTTCTTTCAGTTTTCTTGTTGTTCTTGTTCTTGGTGTTCTTGTTGTTCTTGTTCTTGTTCTTGTTGTTCTTGTTCTTGTTGTTGTTGTTCTTGTTCTTGTTGTTCTTGTTGTTCTTGTTCTTGTTCTTGTTGTTCTTGTTCTTGTTGTTCTTGTTCTTGTTCTTCTTGTTCTTGTTGGTCTTATTCTTGTTGTTGTTCTTGTTCTTCTTGTTCTTGTTCTTCTTCTTCATCTAACCTACCCGTAATATAACCTAACCTACCTCAACCTACCCTTAATCAAACTTACCTCTTCCTAACCTAACCTAACCTAATCTAACCCTAATCAAACTAACCTTAGCCTAACCTAACCTAACCTAACCTAACCTAACCTACACACGAACACGACGATACACGCAATTCCATGATATCCCAGTAACACTATCGGGGGCAAAATAATATCATACAAAATTATTACCGTTACCATACCTGTACATTATGTCGATGAGGTTGAAATACCGATACCAAACACCCGAATATTGTTGTCTTATGTTTTGAGTCATTATTGATTCGTTATCGGTAAACGTGATGATGACCGATAAGGCTGAATTACCGATAAGTCATTACGATAATGACCAGATATCGTAATGTTATTCTCTGCGCTAATTACATGTACTTCAGAAGGTCTCTATAAGCCTTAATTACATGTACTTCAGAAGGTCTCTATAAACCTTAATTACATGTACTTCAGAAGGTCTCTATAAGCCTTAATTACATGTACTTCAGAAGGTCTCTATACGCCTTAATTACATGTACTTCAGAAGCTCTTAATTAACACACTTTAAAGGACATAATCACATGTACTTCGAGAGCAACATAATTACACGCACTTAAAGAACCCGTTAGTACAGACCCACTTATTATACAAGTTTCTTAAATAACATTCTACATTAAGGTCTATTATTCTATCCTTACAGCCTGTTCTGAACGCCCTTATGGTATAGCTCATTCTTACCCCGAGTACGAGTAATTGCAGACAGTGGCAAATGTTGGGCATAGCTCTGTCTTGCCTCAGCGGCTGTTAACCCTGGGGTATTGTGTGTTGGTTCTTATGAGCATTATGTTGTATACGTCTTTCTTGCCCCAGTTTGGAGGCAGAGATAGTGAGAGATAGATAGATAAATAGATAGATAGTCCGGACACAGACAGACAAAAAGAAAGTGACGCGTAAAAAGTGACAGACAGACAGACAGTGACACAAACAGACATATTAATGAGAGACAGATTATAGTTAGAGACAGACAGACAGACAGACAGACAGACAGACAGACAGACAGACAGACAGACAGACTAAATTAGATAATACAAAGGAATGAAAGAAAATATTAGTTGATTGTGGCTTTACAACTTTCTCTTCCCTGTTGGAATAAATGAGAGAAATAAAAGAAAGTGAGAAAGGGAAGGAGATATTCAGTGAGAGAAAAGAGAGTTAGTGAGAGAAAGAGGGATAGAGCCAGTGAGTGATTAAAAAGGAAGCGAGAAAAGTCAGTGAAAGAAAATCAGTGGGAAAAGAAAAGAAAGAGAAAGAGAGAGAGAGAGAGAAAGAGAGAGAGAGAGAGAGAGAGAGAGAGGGAGAGAGAGAGAGAGAGAGAGAGAGAGAGAGAGAGAGAGATATTACTTCTGGTTGTTATAAGAAACAATATAGGTCGTTCTCATCACAGATAGAATTGACCTCGATATTTTAGCTACTGTATATTCTGACCCTTATGGTCATTTTATAGCATCCTCTTACCCCGGCTGGAAAGAGAGAGTCGGGGAGAGAAAAGAAAGTGAGTTAGTAAGAGGAAAGAGAGAGAGAGAGAGAAAGGTCAGTGAGGAAAGAGAGAGAGAGAGAGTGAGAGAGAGGGGGGAGTCGGTAAGAAAAGAAAGCGAGAGAGAAAGAGAGTCAGTGAGAAAAGAAATATATAGGGAGGGAGAGAAAAGAGAGATATAACCAGTGAGAGGAAAGAAACAGAACGATTCAGTGAGATAAAAGAAAGCGAGAATTGGTGAAAGAAAGAAAGCGAAAGAGTCAGCGTGAAAAAAAGGCGATAAAAGAGAGAGAGAGATAGAGAGAGAGAGAGAGAGAGAGATATATAGATAGATAGATAGATAGATAGATAGTAGTAGTAGTAGTAGTAGTAGTAGTAGTAGTAGTAATAATATTAGTATTGAAGAAACTCCCACCTATTGTGCCTTCCATCGAGAGAATTAATAGTTAATCACATCAAACAAGAAGTGACTCTAATGCCCTGAGGTCAAGTAGGCGTAAGGGATGTGGTGACCCCTAATGACCTTACCATCTTACCCCAATTTGACCCCAAGTGAAGGCGGATGACTCTGATCTTCCTCGTTGTCAAGAACTTTTTACGTTTATCATCCTTAAATAGAAATTAACGTTAACTATAATATACATCTTCAACAGCATGACCCAAAATCATGTGTGTAAGTAAAATATTCAGACTACAGTAGGGTTAGAAATCTCGTGGGAGTGTTTTTGGCCCGCCC
>CAUDMG010002671.1:1247500-1257500 GCA_958450375.1 Homarus gammarus | reverse complement strand
GCGGCTGGCTCTGGGCGGAACTGATGACCGTGTACCAGTATTGTCAAGACTTGTGGAGCAGTGGCTGTACGTCCGGGTGTTATGTATACAGTATATTGTTTGTAGAGAGAGAGTTTTGGTGTTGAAATGTTGAGATATTTGATTTGTCTTGTAATGATTTTCATGGTGGAAAAAAATATGCTGGTATTGACTTTTTTACTTGTTTTAAGCTATAAGAATCTGGCACTTTCAGGTTTGTCTTAAGACTCTTTATACCTTTTCAGTTGCCCGCCAGCGTTACGTTTACCATTCGTTAGGTGACTGTAAAGTAGCTGCTTTGGCAGTCTACTGTCGTCCATGCGGGTAACATGGCCAGTCCAGCGTAGTTGTTCATGGATAATGGTAACCTCGATGCTCCTACAGTTGGTATGACACACACACACACACTTAGATACGAGCCTTTAATAAGTTTTAAAGTGAAATTTAACTCTCTCTCTCTCTCTCTCTCTCTCTCTCTCTCTCTCTCTCTCTCTCTCTCTCTCCTATTGCAATGCCCGGGAGCCACATCATGCATATTCAAGAGATGTCATTGACAGACGCTTCACATATTAGCAAATGTATATGCTGAGTCATTGTGAGAATAAGGACATGCAAATAGATAGATATATGGACTAATAGATAGATATGTGGATTGATGGATAGATCGATAGATAGGGAGAAACTGATAGATAGATAGATAGATAGATAGATGGATGGATAGGAAGACAGAAAGAGAATAACAGAGAAATAAAGAGAGGCAGATAACCAGATAGATAAAGGTGAGAAAGAGATAAACAGATAAACAGGAAGAAGAAGAAGAAAGATAGAGACAGGGAGATAAAATGAGACACTTATAGGCAGATAGACAGACAGGAAGTCAGAGAGACAAAAGAAAGAATGAAAGATTGAACGACATAGGAAACAAAAAGATAATAATTTACTCGTATTCACAGAGTTTCACCTCTTGTGTAATGTAAACTTGTTGATAAAAAAGTGTACCTCTCTCTCTCTCTCTCTCTCTCTCTCTCTCTCTCTCTCTCTCTCTCTCTCTCTCTCTCTCTCTCTCTCGCTCTCTCTCTCTCACACCACCATACTCATGAAGAGAATCCAGCTTATTAAACATTGTAATTAACTTCACATTATAACATATTAAATATAATCTCATTCGTCTTCTCATTCAGCTCTTTCGTAAAAACACCCGCGACATTCACACAACACTTCCTCCTCCTTCACTCACGCACGGAACACGCGGAACACGCATCACGCCTGAGTGAAAGTGTACTGAATCTTGGCGGGCCTTGTGTAATTAGTTACTGTCATGGTGGGTATTTTAACTCTAGAGCACCACTTGAACCATTGTAGTGTAGTGTAGTGTAGTGTAGGAGGTTCTGTAGTGTAGTGAAGGAGGATCTGTAGTGTAGTGTAGTGTAGGGTTGGAGGTTCTGTAGTGTAGTGTAGTGTAGTGTAGTGTAGTGTAGGAGGTTCTGTTGTGTAGTGAAGGAGGTTCTGTAGTGTAGTGAAGGAGGTTCTGTAGTGTAGTGTAGTGTACAGACTCAAGGAGGGGGGGGGGTGTTATCTGGCATAGTTAATACAAGGCTGTAATTGGGTTGTTAATTCCACTGTTAATATATCAGTTGAGTGGTCTAATACAGTAAGATACAGTTTCCTTTGAACTATAGGTATGTAGACCGTGATACAGTTTTACTCTACAGGTACAGGAAGTTACAGAAGTCAGTAAGCACAACACGAGGTAGTAGATAAATACATAATGGTAAAAGCTGTACTCTGTTTTATTTCAGTTGAAGGAGGGGAAGTACAGCAGGGTACAGCAGCCAGTCACCCAGCGCGAGTTACAGTAGTAGGTAAGTACACAATGATACAGTTTTAGTCTACAAATTATTTTTTACGTTAGTTGATGAGGGACAGATACAGTCATGTAAGATACAAGATGGGGAGAAGTACAGTTACAGGGACCAATAACGCAGTACAGTACACGACTTTCCTGTAGTACTGTAGTTCCCGGCTCGTTTGTAATGCTGTATGGATCAGAAGAGTAAGACTTCCTTGTAATGTGTATGAGTGTATGAGAGAGAGAGAGAGAGAGACAGAGAGAGAGAGAGAGAGACAGAAGAATTATTATATTCCTTTCACTATTGTGGTGCCTCCCTTAGCATTCTCCACCCACTGAAGAAAATATACCGTTTCATCTTACTATTTCCTCAGTTACTTTAAGTCTGACGTTAGTAATGTGATCCAGGAAGGCATTATATATTCTTGTCCAGATTACTTTACAATGGGTCACTTTGGCCCTGGTGCAGTCATGAAGAAATTATCAATTGTTCGGGGGGGGTTTTTCAGATACAATCATAAAAACACCATTTATTAATATATTTGTTTGTCATTAATTTTTTCCCGATACTTGATGTAGTTATGGAGGAAATGTCAAGTACCGATTTAGTAATTGTTATTTGTTTTATATAATTATTAACGGGGGTAATTTGTAGACCGTCTTGCTAACACCGAGGTCTAATTGTAACTGAGCTATTTGTCACGATTAACGCACGTACACGTTACTTTACATACATACATACATACATACATACATACATACATACACATATTCAGTAAAAATCAGCATGTGTGTAGACAATATACAAAGACAGTGCAAGAATACAATGAAAAAGGGGTAGAGAAAATAGAGAATAAAAGAGAAAGGGAGAGGGACAAGAAAGAAAGGAACATAAAGATAAAAATAACGAGTGAAATTGCAAGAAATGGATAAAGGTCGAGACAAAGAGAGAGAGAGAGAGAGAGAGAGAGAGAGAGAGAGAGAGAGAGAGAGAGAGAGAGAGAGATAATATAGAAGAAATTCAACCCTTTGATTACCTTGTCATTAACAGTCATATATAAACATATCCCTTTCCTCTATTATACATATACCAAACCTGTTATAATTACCCGTATATACTTAATCACCTGGTATATTCATTAATTGACTAGTTAATGGCTAATGACTAAATTACCTATGTTATCTGTGTTGTTTTTATTTGATTTATTATTATCATCGAAAATAATACCTGAGAAACACATTATTAGCGGCTTACATTATCGGGATCTATATAATCAGTGGCTATATTAACTATATTATCAGCGGCTATATTACCGTAAGTTATTATCACAACGACCATATTATACGAATACCTATATAATTATCTGTTAAATTACCTGACAGTATCGTATTTAATGGCTATATTAACTGAGAGTAATAGCATTATAGCATCCATTACCTGATTATACATATATTACTTCCTTATATTATCTGACTATATCACCACCTCCAGTTTCTATAGTTCTGTGCTATATTTCCTGACTATATAAGGGGCTATATTACTTGTTTATAGTGGCATCTATGTCTACTTTTTTATATTACCTGTCTATATTAATCCTAGTAGCAAGTTATATTACTTACCTATACTAACCGACTATATTATTGACCAGAATAACAAGAGCTTTGACCATTTCTACTCGAGGTGGGTGTGTGTGTGTGTGTGATGGCGGTCAGTGGCGCGTAAGCTGTGCTAATGGAAGGGAAGGCGAGAGAGGAAAGAGAGGGAGGGAAGGAAAGGAGGGAGGGACGTAGGATGAAAGGGAATTAGAGAAGGGAGAAGAAAAGGAGGGAGGGATGTAGTATGAAAGGAACGGAAAGAAAGATGGGAGAGGAAAGGGAGAGAGAGAGAAGGCAGGAGAGGGAAAGAAAGGAGGGATAAAGGATGTAAGGGAGGGAGATGAGGATTGGAAGGAGGGGAAAGAATATGGGAGGGAGGGAAGGAAAGAGGGAAGGATGAGTGAGAGGAAGACAGTAGGGAGGAGGAAGGGAGAGAGAGAGCAGGAAGACAGTAGGGAGGAGGAAGGGAGAGAGGGGAGGAAGGGAGAGAGAGAAGGCGGAAGGTGAAATGGAGGAACCTTTCCATCTTGTGTAATCTTAGTTTTCTTCACCATCATTCACTCCCACCTACCTACACTCACTCCTACCTACCTACATCCACTCCCACCTATTAATACCCACTTCCACCTACTAATACCCACTCCTACCCACTAATACCCACTCCTACCCATGTACACATCGGCCATCAGTCACTAGTTGGATCAGCATTTCGTATCTCGTTATTATTTATTCAGCTCAAAGCCAATTATTTCTGGTTAGGTTTGTTATTATTGTTATTGTTATTATTAGTGTTATTTTAGTCGTAGTAGGAGTAGTCGTAGTGGTAGTAGTAGTAGTGGTAGTAATAGTAGTGGTAGTAGTAGTAGTAGTTGAGTGGTAATAATAGCAGTAGTAGTTGAAGTAGAACAGTAGTAGTATTCTTAGTAGAGTGGTAGTAGTAGTAGTAGTAGTAGTAGTAACAGTAGTAGGCGAAGTAGAGCAGTAACAGTAGTCGTAATAGATGTGATAAGAATATTAACACATCCGGACCCGTCCCGACCCCGACGCCCCCACCCCGAGGCGGCCTAGCAGGTTCAAGCAGGTGATGATGATGATGATGCTTCAGTTGCTTCAGTCAGGTGACCCAAATCTTTCTCTTGTGTGTGTGTGTGTTGGGAGAGAGAGAGAGAGAGAGAGAGAGAGAGAGAGAGAGAGAGAGAGAGAGAGAGAGAGATGGCACAATAACAGTCTCCAGGGGTGTAGAATGTGCTGGGGAGAATAAATTTAAAGAAGAATGACCAAGTCTTTTCAGTTTATTGTTAAGTCACTCCCGTTTTTGGTCTTGTCTGGCATATATTTCCCCCTTGTGGAATTTTTTTTTAAACGAATATATATATGATTTATTCTGATTTTTGTTTTCTTTTTCTAATATTGTATTCTTGTTAGTTAAGAAAAAAAAATCTATTGACTCGGTATATAAATTCATATGTAACTTCTATGTATATTTACTGCCTAATTTTAGTACAATGTGTAGGGTTATTATTGTCATCGTGTTTTGCATTAGCAGTTGTGTCCCCCCAGTCATTGTGTGGATAAGTGTTGCTTTAATTAAGAGTTGAATAGCCAGCTGACTATATATAGCGAGCATCATAAACTTTTATGTGTCAAGCTAAATCCTCTCTCTCTCTCTCTCTCTCTCTCTCTCTCTCTCTCTCTCTTCCTTCCTTCCCCCTTCCTCTCTTCCTCACTACTTCCCTTCCTCCCTCCCTCCCTCCCTCCCTCCCTTCCGCCAGAGCGACCGTGAGTACACATCCCCCTCTCCACCACCCCCTACCCCCCTACCCCCCTCCACCACCCCCTACCCTCTACCCCCCTCCACCACCCCCTACCCCCCCTCCACCACCCCCTACCCCCTACCCCCCCCCCTTCTACCCCCAAATATCCAGATGGCGGGCTAGGGGGCGTGAGAGGTACACAAGGTGATCAAGTGATACGATTTTCCGCGTTCTTTTGTCTCCCAGCTTCATCGTGACTCCCCTTTTCTCTTCCTCATCACTATTAACGACGCTATTGATTGCTATTGTTTCCTGTTTGTTCTATGTTCACTTTTATTATTATTATTATTATTGTTATTATTATTGTTATTGTTGTTATTTTTTATTATTATTGTTATTATTATTATTGTTGTTATTATTATTGTTATTATTATTATCTTTATTATTATTTTTTTATCATTGTTATTATTGTTGATGTTATTTTTGTTATTGTTGTTATTTTTTATTTTATTGTTGTTGTTATTGTTGTTGTTATTATTATTGTTATTATTATTATCTTTATTATTATTTTTTTATCATTGTTATTATTGTTGTTATTATTATTATTATTGTTGTTGTTATTTTTGTTATTATTATTATTGTTGTTGTTGTTGTTACTATTATTATTATTTTTATTATAATTATTTTTATTATTATTGTTGTTATTATTGTTATTATTATCATTATTATTATTTCCTATTAGTTCTATGTGAACCCATTATCACCATTAATTGCTAATTCCTATAGTCGAATTACCTGAAGATTAGGCCCGAACTTATTTCAACTTTAACCCTCTTACCACTGACCTAACCTAACCTAACCCCACCTAACCTAACCTAACCTAACCTAACCTAACCTAACCTAACCCCACCTAACCTAACCTAACCCCACCTAACCTAACCTAACCTAACTTAACCCCACCTAACCTAACCTAACCTAACCTAACCTAACTTAACTTGACCTTTATTGGTAATTTCTATTATATGCATCATTCGTCTTTCATTCGTCTTCTCTTTATCATGACTGCTTATTGTCCCTTTCGTCACCAACACCTCCATTAGCTGCCATTGCCCATTAGTTCTGTGTTAATTCAGTTATATGTTGTCACTATCACCTCTATTAATCACTATTACCATTTAGCTTAATTACCGAGTGTTCCTCTTCCCATTATCAGTCACCATTAGCTGTATTAGTTAGCGATTACCATTAGTTATCTAGTCAGGTGCTATTTAGTCCCCATTAATTATTTAAGGATATTAGATGATATATGTATTAGTTTAACCTTCATCTATTAATTATACCCCATTAGTTTTTAAGCGTATCAGGTAATATTGACCATTAGTTTTATTTTCATGGAGTAATTGGCTCCCCATTAATTATTTTCGTTACCCTTGTCTTCATCATTTAATGGGGGGAGCTATTACTCTTATGTGAAGGAGTTTATTCTTCCCATTAACTATACCGTCACCCATTAATTATTCCCATTATTCATTAAATACACCAATTCACCATTAATTTTAAGTCTAATCGTTAATAGATCGCGTTTCTACACCCATTCCCCCCCCCCTATATCCCCCCATTAGTCCACCCCATTGCTCATTAAGGCCACCCATTAACCTATCCCATTCAAGTAACCCCATTATTTTTTTCCTCCTTTCACTAAAATGAAATTATCGTCGTCTTGCCTTTGTCTTCCGTTATCCGTTGTTATCTCTGTCTATCTGTCTTTATCTGTGTTTATATCTCTATCCATCTACCCTTCTTTGTCTATCTCCATCTATCCTTCTATTCTCTTTTATTCTATCTCTCTTGTTTATCGCTTTTATCGCTGTTTCCTCCCCTTATCTAATCCTTCCTTCTCTGTTTCTTGAGCTTTATCACTGTTCATATCTTTTATTCTCCTTCGTATAGTGTGTGGGTTCCTGTAGGGTGTGTGTTATGTAACCGGCTAGTAGTGACGCTTGTTGTGGTTGTTGTTGTTGTTGTTGTTGTTGTTGTTGGTGTTGTTGTTGTTGGTGGTGGTGGTGTTGTTGTTGTTGGTGGTGGTGGTGGTGTTGTTGTTGTTGTTGTTGTTGTTGTCGTTGTCGTTGTCGTTGTCGTTGTCGTTGTCGTTGTCGTTGTTGTTGTTGTTGTTGTTGTTGTTGTTGTTGTTATTATTATTATTATTATTATTATTATTATTATTATTATTATTATTATTGTCTTTCGTCGAGTCACTTCACTGTTTACTTTATGTTTGATTATCTTGTGTTAATTTATTGAGTCATTTTATCAATTCTTCTATTCTTTTATTATTCGTCTCTCTCTCTCTCTCTCTCTCTCTCTCTCTCTCTCTCTCTCTCTCTCTCTCTCTCTCTCTCTCTCTCTCTCTCTCTCTCTCTCTCACACACACACAGTACATCCTTTATGACCCCGTTTCCTCCCCCCACCCCCTCCTCACCCCTACCTCTCCCCACCCCACCCCTACCCCCTCCTCCCTCACCCCTCCTCCCCCACCCCCCCCTCCTTCTTCACCTGCCCCTTCTCCACACCATCAAGGAGAACTGGTACAGTTAACTCCGCCATACTGCTCTTCTCTCTCTCTCTCTCTCTCTCTCTCTCTCTCTCTCTCTCTCTCTCTCTCTCTCTCTCTCTCTCTCTTTCCTTCTTCTCTTCCCTATCCTTCGCATCATCAAAGAACTGGTATTATCACTTCATTTATCATCTTCTTCCTTTCTGTCTCACTTCTTCTTCTCCTCCTCCTCCTCCTCCTCTTTCTATCCCTTTTTCTCTCTCGATGAATCTCCTGTCACCCCCTCCCCCTCCCTACCCGTCCGTTCCATACCTACCCATCTTCCCTTCCCTCATCTTCCTCCTCCTCCATACCGCCAAGGACAGCTAGTATCATCACCTTCACCACCCTTTTCCTCTCTCTCTCTCTCTCTCTCTCTCTCTCTCTCTCTCTCTCTCTCTCTCTCTCTCTCTCTCTCTCTCACACACGCAAAGTACATTTTTTTACCAATTTCCATTCCCCTTCTCCTCCTCCTCCCTTCTCCCTCTTCTCTCCCTTCTCTCCCCCTTCCCCCTTTCAACCTCCCCTCCCCGCCTACTCCCCTTCTCCACACCACCAAGGAGAACAGGTACAGTCACCTCTGCCGCACACCTCCCCTCTCTCTCTCTCTCTCTCTCTCTCTCTCTCTCTCTCTCTCTCTCTCTCTCTCTCCCTCCGTTAAACCCCGATTATCCCTTTATTTTTCTTGTCTCGCCTCCTTTGCTCCCCTCCTTCGTACCTAACCTAACCTAACCTAACCTAACCTAACCTAACCTAACCTATCCTATCCTAACCTAACCTAACCTAACCCACCCTAACCTATCCTAAGCTTACCTCAAGGAGAACTGGTATTGTCACTACATATACTCCCACAATCGCACATACCATCGTATCCTCTCTCTCTCTCTCTCTCTCTCTCTCTCTCTCTCTCTCTCTCTCTCTCTCTCTCTCTCTCTCCTCCACCATACTTTTTCCCTTTTCTCTCCCCTGCCTCTTTTCCTTCTCTCTTTAGTCCTCATGTCATCCCTACCATCTCCCCTTCCTTGCTTCACCCCTTCCCTCTCTCCTTCCCTTCCTTCACCCCTTCCTTCTCCCCTCCCTTCCTTCACCCCTTTCTTCTCCCCTCTCTTCCTTCACCCCTTCCTTCTCCCCTCTCTTCCTTCACCCCTTTCTTCTCCCCTCTCTTCCTTCACCCCTTTCTTCTCCCCTCTCTTCCTTCACCCCTTCCTTCTCCCCTCCCTTCCTTCTCCCCTCTCTTCCTTCACCCCTTCCTTCACCCCTTCCTTCTCCCCTCCCTTCCTTCACCCCTTTCTTCTCCCCTCTCTTCCTTCACCCCTTCCTTCTCCCCTCTCTTCCTTCACCCCTTCCTTCTCCCCTCCCTTCCTTCTCCCCTCCCGTCCTTCACCCCTTCCTTCTCCCCTCTCTTCCTTCACCCCTTTCTTCTCCCTTCTCTTCCTTCACCCCTTCCTTCTCCCCTCTCTTCCTTCACCCCTTTCTTCTCCCCTCTCTTCCTTCACCCCTTTCTTCTCCCCTCTCTTCCTTCACCCCTTCCTTCTCCCCTCCCTTCCTTCTCCCCTCCCGTCCTTCACCCCTTTCTTCTCCCCTCTCTTCCTCCACCCCTTTCTTCTCCCCTCTCTTCCTTCACCCCTTCCTTCTCTCCTCTCTTCCTCCACCCCTTCCCTCTCCCCTCCCGTCCTTCACCCCTTTCTTCTCCCCTCTCTTCCTCCACCCCTATCTTCTCCCCTCTCTTCCTTCACCCCTTCCTTCTCCCCTCTCTTCCTTCACCCCTTCCTTCTCCCCTCTCTTCCTTCACCCCTTTCTTCTCCCCTCTCTTCCTCCACCCCTTCCTTCACCCCTCCCGTCCTTCACCCCTTCCTTCACCCCTTTCTTCTCCCCTCTCTTCCTTCACCCCTTCCTTCTCCCCTCTCTTCCTTCACCCCTTCCTTCTCCCCTCTCTTCCTTCACCCCTTTCTTCTCCCCTCTCTTCCTTCACCCCTTCCTTCTCCCCTCTCTTCCTTCACCCCTTTCTTCTCCCCTCTCTTCCTTCACCCCTTCCTTCACCCCTCCCTTCCTTCACCCCTCCCTTCACCCCTCCCTTCCTTCACCTCTCCCTTCCTTCACCCCTGGCCATCTTCCCTTCCACACCGCCAAGGTCAACTGGTATCATCACCTTCGCTCCCCTTCTCCTCTTCCTCGCCTTGTCTCTCTCTCTCT
>CAUDMG010002671.1:1240000-1242500 GCA_958450375.1 Homarus gammarus | reverse complement strand
GTATGTACAGAAAATGTAGACGTCATAGCAATCACCGAAATTTTGATGAATCTGGCGAGCAAGAACTTTTTATCAGAGTACCACATAGAAGGGTACGTACATCCTTTTTCACAAGGACAGGGAAGGTAGGAAGGGGGGAGGGGTCGCACTCTTCGTCAGGGATACATTAAAATGTTGTATTAATAATACAATAAAGGGTGAAATAGGAACCGAGTCTGTATGGGTAGAAATTGCAGAAGGAAGAGAAAAACTAATTATGGGAGTGATTTACAGGCCCCCAAGTCTTGGGAAGGAAGCAGCTCAGCCCATATGGCAGGAAATGAGTAGGGCAGCAAAATATAACAACCTGTGCATTATGGGGGATTTCAACTTCAGAAATATTGACTGGGACAACATTGTAGGTGACTATGAATCTGAAGACTTCCTAGACGCAGTACAGTACAATTTTTTGAAACAACTAATTACAGAACCTACTAGAGGTAACAATATATTAGACCTAGTATTAACAAATAAAGAAAATACTATCAGGGATATCACAGTAGAGGAAGAACTAGGGAACAGTGATCACAGGGAAATCAGGTTCACCCTAAATTGGGAAACGAAAACAATGAAAATATGGTCAGAGTCCCAGACTTTCGATCGGCGGATTATGAGGGGTTAAGAAGGTACCTAGGTGAGTTCGCCTGGGAACAGTCAGGTCAGTCCCCGGTAGGATCGGGTGAGGTCACCGGCGACACAACAATAGATCATGACGATAATATATTCACTAGTATACTACGTAAAGCACAAGAACAAAATATACCATACAGAAAAATTAGGTCAAATAAGAATGAGCCAAGGTGGATGACCAAAAAACTTAAACATGACATAGGAATAGGTTTTATATCTAGAAGTGTAAGTAATAAGAGCGCGGAGGTCATATTGCAACCATATCTTGCGCTAGTCAGGCCGCACCTCGATTATGTGGTTCAGTTCTAGTGCCCTTAATATAGAATGGATATCAATTCACTGAAGTCAGTGCAGCGAAGAATGACGAAAATGATTCCGGGACTTAGAAACCTTCCAAATGAAGATAGATTAAAGAAACTAAACTTGCATTCCCTAGAAAGACGAAGAGTGCGGGGAGATATGATAGAAGTATTTAAGTGGGTGAAAGGAATCAATAAAGGAGATATAGATAAAGTTCTTATAATATCCGAGCAGGATAGGACTCGTAGCAATGGATTTAAGTTGGATAAGCTTAGGTTTAGGAGGGAGATAGGAAGGAACTGGCTTACAAATAGGGTGGTAGACGAGTGGAACAAGCTTAGCAACTTTGTAGTAAGTGCTGGAACGCTGGAAAGTTTTAAAGGGAGGCTAGATAGATTCATTGATGATAGAGTGTGGTTGTAACTCTAGACAGGAGCTGCCATGCACAGGCCAACCGGCCTATTGCACACTCCTTATTTTCGTATGTTCTTATGTTCTTATTAATAGTGTGGTGGTATAGTGTGGGGTGGTATTAACAGTGTGGTGGTATAGTGTTAAGAGGTATTAACAGTGTGGTGGTATAGTGTTAGGTGGTATTAATAGTCTGGTGGAATGGTGTTAAGAGGTAGTAACAGTGTGGTGGTATAGTGTGAGGTGGTATTAATAGTCTGGTGGTATAGTGTTAAGAGGTATCAATAGTCTGGTGGTATAGTGTGAGCTGGTATTAATAGTCTGGTGGTATAGTGTTAAGAGGTATTAATAGTCTAGTGGTATAGTGTGAGGTGGTATTAATAGTCTGGTGGTATCAATACACAGACAGATGAGAGGGCGAGACCTGGCCGTGTGAAGGCTAGTGACGTCAGGTGTTGTTACGTGTTGGGTCGTTGTGTCCGTCAGGTCGAGGGCTGGTGAATGACGTCAAGTCTACCTACGCTCACTGGTAAATGTAATCCAGCCTTCAAGGGCACGACGAGGTAACTGTCTCACAACGGTAACCATCCGCTCATCACTCACGGTGTTAAACCGCTCCTAAAGAAAAAAGTTATCAGTCAAGTCAGGAAGTATGTGTTCAGCCACCAATACACGCCCAAAAATTCACCATATGTTCGCTGTAAGACAAATTATCCCACATCTAAGGAAGTAAATGGTTTAATTCCTCCAGTAGACACAGTACGTACACATCTTTAACTCAATATTCCTAACCACCTTATATTGCCTGGATAAGACAACGTTATTATACCTCTTGTTGAACTCATAACAGCTCCTGGTGTTGGTGGCAAGTTCCAAGAGAATAATACCTCCTCCGCCCTCCCCCCCCCCCCCCGAAGGAGTTATCACGTCCACACCGAAGATGGGCCAAGGACGTGGTGACGACCCTGTTTCATACCTCTCACCCACCCTACCTCTCACCCACCCTACCTCTAACCCACCCTACCTCTCACCCACCCTACCTCTAACCCACCCTACCTCTCACCCACCCTACCTCTAACCCACCCTACCTCTCACCCACCCTACCTCTCACCCACCCTAC
>CAUDMG010002671.1:1217500-1235000 GCA_958450375.1 Homarus gammarus | reverse complement strand
TTGAGAGAGGAGGATAGAGATATAGAAAGAGGCTGTCAACTCTCTCTGAACCCCCTCCCATCCCCCCAACCCGGGCCCCCACCATCCCCCCAACCCGGACCCCCACCATCCCCCCAACCCGGACCCCCACCATCCCCCCAACCCGGACCCCTCCCATCCCCCCAACCCGGACCCCCACCATCCCCCCAACCCGGACCCCCACCATCCCCCCAACCCGGACCCCTCCCATCCCCCCAACCCGGACCCCCACCATCCCCCCAACCCGGACCCCTCCCATCCCCCCAACCCGGACCCCCACCATCCCCCCAACCCGGACCCCCACCATCCCCCCAACCCGGACCCCTCCCATCCCCCCAACCCGGACCCCCACCATCCCCCCAACCCGGACCCCCACCATCCCCGAAAATCTGCATCTCCATCTCAGGCACCTCAGCTCAGAGCGTCGCCATGACGACCGTGTGGGCGGAGCGGCGTGGCGTGCGTCGGCCGTGACGTCACTATTGCGTCATGGCCCTCAGGAATCAATGGGGAACTACACCAATTTGCGACGCGCGCTTCAGATGGCCTCTGCAACCTGCATTTTTTATACGTAACACTAGATTATTTTTGGCTGCGGGAGGTAGGAAAACATATAAGAAGTTTCTTGACATATGACAGGTGTTAAGAGGGATGTGCTAGATGTTTGTCGGTGAAGAATGAGTCGTGAAGACAAAGAGAAAGTAGAACATAGGCTCAGACGCAGTTTGTTCAGTGGACTATTCTAGTACTGGTTCCTGTTTGGAGGGGTGAGGTGAGGGAGTAGTGCGCGTTTGTGGCCACACCGTCACACGCACATGTGAGCTTATACACGTACACACACACACATACGTATATAGCGGCGTAATCATAGCAGAGTCACAATGACTTTTTACTTATTTCTCAAGAAAACTCTGAGATTCATTCCAGAATAGTCGAGAATTGTTTGTCAGGTGAGTGGGGTTTAACAGAGTCATCTCATGCATGGACTGTACACTTTTCCCCCCCAGTATGCTCGTCACGCCCGGCCTCACTGTGTACTGTACCTGGCCTCTGAAGATGGACTGGCACGGTTCCATTTATTCATACTGAGCACCGAAGCTTGACTTTTATTATACGAATACAAATTTAATTCAAACTTACAATTCAAATTTGTCGTCGAGATTTCTACATAACAAAGTGAGAACAGGTGAGCTGTGTACACCTGTGTGTATAGTGTGACCATTAGTGTAGTTATCACCATTAGCACAGTAATACACCACATGGCCATTAATACACCACATGGCCATTAATACACCACATGGCCATTAATACACCACATGACCATTAATACACCACATGACCATTAATACACCACATGGCCATTAATACACCACATGGCCATTAATACACCACATGGCCATTAATACACCACATGGCCATTAATGCACCACATGACCATTAATACACCACATGGCCATTAATACACCACATGGCCATTAATACACCACATGGCCATTAATACACCACATGCCCATTAATACACCACATGGCCATTATTACACCACATGGCCATTAATACACCACATGGCCATTAATACATCACATGGCCATTAATACACCACATGACCATTAATACACCACATGGCCATTAATACACCACATGGCCATTATTACACCACATGGCCATTCATACACCACATGGCCATTAATACACCACATGGCCATTAATACACCACATGACCATTAATACACCACATGGCCATTATTACACCACATGGCCATTAATATACCACATGGCCATTCATACACCACATGGCCATTAATACACCACATGGCCATTCATACACCACATGGCCATTAATACACCACATGGCCATTATTACACCACATGGCCATTAATACACCACATGGCCATTATTATGCTCACCCTACTTAAATGATGCAATTCTGTAGGTTAGTTAGAATCGCTAGTTCAATATTTTTTACACAACTCAGATAGAATAGTTGGCGTCTATGTGTGTGTGTGTGTGTGTGTGTATACGTGTGTGTGTGTGTGTGTATATGTGTGTGTGTGTGTGTGTGTGTGTGTGTGTGTGTGTGTGTGCGTTTAATGTTGGCTTATATCCTGTACGATTTACCTGAAGTAATTTGCATATTGAATACTAATCACAGAGAGGTGACATTGGTTGTTTTTGACTGTTAATGCGTGTGTTGGGTCGGTTCAGTGCTGTCAATTTGCAAGCCTTAATTCCCCGGTTTGATACATGTAAGTTTGCAAATGGTGTAGTTTTGCCCGGAGTAGGTGTATTTACGAGGGAATACACACCTGTACCCTCACACACACATGCACACACCCCTCCTCATCACCTTATTTTAAATAGTCGTTTCTTGTTCTCATTAATTCTCTTAGCCACTCAGATATATAAATACTAGGTTAGGTTAGGTTAGGTGTATAGAAACAGAGTAAAATTGTCAACACGGAAAGAGGTAAAGAAGGCGGAAACAACATTAGGCTCGTGGTCGTTTGTCAGGGGATGCGAGCCTAACTCTATTTACATTCTGAGCTTTATTGTATTAAATTTTGCTTCTGTGTGTTTTATGAGATTAAGGAGTGTGTGGATAACTAGGTTTTGTCATTAGTAGGAAAATTAATAATAATTTTAATAATAATTTTAATAATAATAATAATAATAATGGTAACAATAATAATAATAATAATAATAATAATAATAATAATAATAATAATAATAATAATAATAATATACTACTACTACTACTACTACTACTACTACTACTACTACTACTACAGTAATCAAAAAAATAATAAAAATACTTACAGGATAAACAAAACAACAAAAGCTCTCGAAGTGTTCCTTACGAAGAAACAAAATAAATAATGCATGTCAGAAAGAATTGGGGAAACGTCTCAGGCAATTTCCTTAAGAGGAGAGTCAGCCACGGATATTGTATCGGACGTCACACCTACATGGGGGAAAAAATATGTCCCTGTGTTGTGTTTACTTCCAGGATGAACATTGGTTATTATTATTATTATTATTATTATTATTATTATTATTATTATTATTATTATTATTGTCATTATTATTATTATTGTTATTATTATTATTATTATTATTATTATTATTATTATTATTATTATTATTATTATTATTATTATTATTATTATTATTATTATTATTATTATTATTATTATTATTATTATTATTATTATTATTATTATTATTATTATTATTCGTACTGGCAGTAGTAGTTATAGTAGAAGTAATAATAATAGTGATAATAGTAGTAGTAGTTAACAATATTATCCTCTCTCTCTCTCTCTCTCTCTCTCTCTCTCTCTCTCT
Source organism: Homarus gammarus (assembly GCA_958450375.1). NCBI lineage: Eukaryota > Metazoa > Arthropoda > Malacostraca > Decapoda > Nephropidae > Homarus > Homarus gammarus. Next base: position 1,231,638 of record CAUDMG010002671.1, on the reverse strand, counting down.
CTCTCTCTCTCTCTCTCTCTCTCTCTCTCTCACAATTAACTCAGGATCGATGCCTATCCCACCCCCCCCCTCCCATCCCCATCCCACCTGCCCAATACGCACCTCGGCCTCCCTTTCTCCATCCCTCTCTCCCCCTCTCCCCTCCCCCTTTCTTTCACTTTGTTCTCTCTTCCCCTTCCCCTCCCATCTTGCTTTATCTTTTCCCCCTCTGTTCTCTTACCCTTTCTCATTTGTCTTCCCCTTTCCTCTCCTTCAGTACTCCCTTCCTCTCCCTTTCTACTCTCCCACCTTGCCCATTCTCTCTCACCTGTCCCTCTCCCACCTTTCCCTTCCTGTCCCATCGTACAATTCAGTAATCATTACATGCATCAATTCTTCCTCTTTTACCTCTTCCTCTTCTTTAATCCTTCCTCGTCTAATCTCCTTCCCCTCCTCTTCCTCTACTTTTCCTTTTCTCTCCCTCTCCCTCCTTACCTTCCCAGAATCTAATCTTCTCCCTCCCTCCTTCTCTCTCTTCCACCCATTCTCCCTCTCTCCCATCCTCATTTATTCTTCCTCTCCCTCTCTTCTACTCTCTCTTCCTCCCTGCCCTCCCTCCCTCCCTTCCTCCTTCTTTCTTCCTCTCCCTCTCTTCTACTCTCCATTCCTCCCTGCCCCCCCCTTCCCTTCCACCCTCTCTCCCTCCTTCTTTCCCTCCCCCCTCTCTCCCTTTGTCTGCGTTCCTCTCCTAAGCCCCCTCCTGTTCCTTGTTCTTGCTTCCCTTTGTACTTAGTGGCTAGTGTCTCTCTCTCTCTCTCTCTCTCTCTCTCTCTCTCTCTCTCTCTCTCTCTCTCTCTCATCTATACAACCCTCCCTCGCTTCTCCTCATCCCACCTCACGCGTACCTATTCACCTCTAGCCTCCCTCACCTCATCTCCCCACCCCCCTCCTCTCCCCCCCTCCTCTCCCCCCCCCTCCTCCTCCCCCCCCCTCCTCCTCCTCTGTTTCTACTCCCCCCCCCCCCACAACCACCCACTCACTGTCTGGGAAGTTGTTACATAAGAGGGAGTGGTCGCTGCCCCTAGAATAAGACACTCAGGAACACGCCATTCCCACCCTTATCACCCCTCAGATGCAAGGTCGAGTACCGCGTGTCAGTGAGATCAGCTGATTTTTGTGTGTACATAACAACTACAACAGTATGTGTGTATGTGTGTGTGTGTGTGTTTGTGTGTGTGTGTGGGGGGGGGGGGGGGGTTGTGTTTATTTACGAATCTTGTGTTTTTTTTATTATTTTATTTACGATTCTTGTTTTTTTTTGTCACGTAAGAATATTGTTTTATTTTCATTATTTCCGAATCTACGTTATAGGTTTCTGCTTATATAACGCCAGGTTTTGTTTTACCTTATATTATGTTATGTTTTGGTATTATATTTCTTGGTAATATCTTGGGGTTTTATATAATTGTTTCCGCATTTGATGTTTTATTTTGATATATATACGAAGTTGTGTTAAGATTCGGTATTATATTTATTTATTTTTTTATTGTTATTTGAGAATTTATCTTAGATTTTTTTGGTCTTTTATTTTCTAAGGATATTTTACCGTTTTTGTTTTTGTTTATTTTTATTATTAGTTGTTTATTTGTTTGTTTTTCGTGTTATTGTTATTATTATTATTTTATGGTCGTTTCTTTAGTTTTTTAATTTATTTGTTTTATTTAACATAAGGTTGGGTTTACAGGAGTCAGAGAGAACAACTGATAGAAATTTTTGTTTCATTATCGCCCTTGTGGACCTCAGACATAAGGTTGGGTTTACAGGAGTCAGAGAGAACAAGTGATAGAAATTTTTGTTTCATTATCGCCCTTGTGGACCTGTGACATAAGGTTGATTTTACAGGAGGCAGAAAGAACAAATGAAACGTTTGTTCGTTTCGGTGTTTTGATGCCATTATTGGCGGCTTACTTTAGCTTAATTGTTATTGAGGTATTATGTTGGAATTAATGTTGATATTTGTTGTTGTTGTTGTTGTGGTGAGGATATTGAGGTTGTTTAATAGATGAATAATTTGATCTTATTTTTATCACGATTAATATTTGTAGCGTTATCAGTCATTATATATTTTAATTTTTTTGTGTGGATGTATTATTATTATTATTATTATTATTATTATTATTATTATTATTCATTCTTGTTATTATTATTATTATTATTATTATTATTATTAATTACTCTTATTGTTGTTATTATTATAGTTAATATATTTTATTTGTTATACATATGTTTTCATTATGTGTTCATTTATCTATCTGATCTAATTATAAATTTATTCACTTCATTTGTTAACTTTAAACGTAAACTCTAAGTGTCCAGTCTCTTACTTTTTCCATGCCAGGATTAAGTGATTCTCTAACAATATTTACATAAATGGTCTGTCAGAACGGCTAATTTGCTAAGACTGTTGTCCCTTTTTATGTTTATACTTACCTACATATTTATATACTTTTGTATGTGTTTACCTTCCTTTATTTGTCCTATTATTTTATATTTTTCTCTTCTCCATATTTATCTCTCTTTCTCTGTCTCTTCCTCTACACCGAAGCCCGAGCCAGCAGGAGGGATGGGACACAGCGTGCGGGGGTGGAGATATAAATAGACTCGGGACAGGGGGGCGGAGTTTAAGCCAATGAGGGATCTGAGGGGGGGCGGAGCTAAAAGCGTCCAGGGAATACGTGGGCGAGGGAAACACACACTCAAGTTGACAAGGCAGAACTGTACACTGGATATTAATAGATTTCAATATTGAGATCTTGCCTTATCTTAGAAACCCCTCCTTATTATGTAAAGTTCCAGATGAAAATAACGTTTTTTTTTCCTTCTTTTTCGTGGGGGGAAATAACGGGAGAGGCTATGACGTTAGTGGTATCAACTTTATTTTTATATTGTGAATTGAATGTTCAGTGGACCATGAATTACGCTAGTCACCCCTCCCCGCCCCTCCTCTCTCTCTCTCTCTTTTTTTATCGCTTTCTATGAGAGGTTTTTGTTTATATTGTTGATAACGTAATTCAATGTTTTTAAACCTGATCAGGACAACGAGTATTTTACCTAATATATTATGAAACAAATACACATATACCATAACTTCAACTGTTAAATGATAACTATATAATACGTTTATGCAATTCGAAAAAAAAATATATATATATCGATTTTTCCGTCTCTGCAATTTGAAACGTTGTGCGAAATGCTTTGATACGTTTTCCAGTGGCACCATCGTAATATGTTGGTATGGTGTGCTTGATGGTAGTCTAGTACACACAACACAGGAGTATTAGTGTACGTAAATCACTGTTAGTTCGCGTGATCCGTGTATATGCTGATTAATCACATAGGAAAAAAAATCGCTTGGGAACATCATGGTTATCAGAATGTATTGTATTTATATAATATATGATAGAATAAAATTTAAATTACTGGTTATTATGAAATTCTGACAGTTCGTTGTGTACTAAAGTGTTACCAGATAATTTTATTCACAGAGGAAATACATATGTGTACTTACTCCTATAGTCCACTGTGCCAATCGCTCTGGCAACTGGTGGACTAACACATCGACTCCATGGCTTAAACTCTATACTGTTTTGAGGGGATATTGTGTGTTGCGTTATCCCCTGAATATATTGCGAAAAAAATTACATCTGCTTTAACATTACAGTCCCCGAAATATACATCTGGTTTAACATTACAATCCCCGAAATATACACCTGGTTTAACATTACAGTCCCCGAAATATACACCTGGTTTAACATTACAGTCCCCGAAATATACACCTGGTTTAACATTACAATCCCCGAAAATTACATCTGGTTTAACAATAGTCCCCGAAAATTACATCTGGTTTAACATTACAATCCCCGAAAATTACATCTGGTTTAACAATACAGTCCCCGAAATATACATCTGGTTTAACATTACAGTCCCTGAAATATACATCTGGTTTAACATTACAGTCCCCGAAATATACATCTGGTTTAACATTACAGTCCCCGAAATATACTTCTGGTTTAACATTAACGAAAACAAAAATAAATTAAGAACAAACTACCCAATTTGTTCCACTAATGAGGTAGAGTGAGTGTTGACCTGTTTTTAAAATCAGTTAATTACCCTATGCAGTTTTGTGTAATTACTCTATATTATATAGTCTGTATATAATGATGTCTCGGTGTAATGAGTCTGTTTATAATGATATGGGTATGATTGTATTGATATAATGAGTCTTTATGGTGAGTATGATTATAATGATGTATTAAAGTCTAGGTGAGTACATATAATGAACGGTTATAATGACGTTCTGAGTAGATGTATATAATGTTATTGAAGAAATATCTATAAATTAATTAATCTGTATTTTATAGATTATAATTATTTTCCCCTTTGTTCATAATGCTCGCCGGTAAATAATAATAATAATAATAATAATAATAATAATAATAATAATAATAAATAATAATAATACTTTCATTAGACTCTTATGATTATATTAGACTTGTAATTGGTTGGTATATTTGGTCCTTTGATATAATTAATGGTGTAATTATAACAAAGGGATTCAATAGCTATGTGGTATATATAGAGTTAATGACCTTTTTAACTCCAGGGTCGGTTATGTTGTTGAGGGGGATTGTGTGGAGAGAGAGAGAGAGAGAGAGAGAGTGAGAGAGAGAGAGAGAGAGAGAGAGAGAGAGAGAGAGAGAGAATAGACAAAACATACAAAAATCAGAGACATGAAGATGAAATGAGAAAGAGCTTATGGTATATGAGAGAGAGAGAGAGAGAGAGAGAGAGAGAGAGAGGGAGAGAGAGAGAATCTCTCAATACGACTTACCCTGACACTCACACGATACAAGTTAGAACGAGCGAGAAATGAACAAAGTTTGAGTGAGCCTGACCGTGTGTGTGTGTCCAGAATAGATGCTTGGTAGATTAAGAATTTGACGCTGCAATGGGAGGTAAGTTGGAAGAAGCTTTTAAATAGATCGCCTTTCTGAGAACACTCTGAATACGACCTGGTTTCTATGTTCTTTTCCTGTTTGTGTTTTTTATCTTAACCCCTCGGCAAAAATTTTCAGTTTGAGGTGAATTTAGCCACGTCAGCAGCTCTATGTGTGGCTTTTTTTTCCTCACTCTTACTGACGGATCCAAATTTTATACTTAACACTGATTCCTTCATTGGTGATGGGGGTAATATTGCTACTGAATGATTCATTGACTAAAGGAAGAAAATTGTCACTGACTCTTACTGATAGATGAATATTGTAGCTGACTCACTGACTCATTCATACAGGTTGAAATTTGTCAGTGACTCACTCTCGCTGTTACTCACTGCTAGAGGAATATTATCACTGCTAGAGGAATTTTTTTATTTCTACGTTGGTTAGTTATTTTGAAACTGTAAAACTTGCTCTAAAATCTACTTATTCTTAGCTCGTAGAATTTTAATGGTAGTATATTTGTTTTTAGACCAAATTCTTAACTACACTCAGATTGTTTTAAGAATAATTAATTTGAATTGATGTTTTAAGTGTAATAATTTTTTTACAACAAAATTTAATATAAGGTTGAATTTAGAAATGCACATTTAAGAGTAATATTGATACTACAGAACTTAAATATAATGTAGTTGTTTATTGTTTATTGCGTTATTATAAGTGTAGGATACTGTAAGAGCTTCCTCACACAACCAAACAAACTGCCATTCAATCGAAAAAAAATTATGTGGAATTACTCTGATAGAAACTGAAGAAACCTAAATTTAAGCTAGGTACCCATCTACAACTGAGTGGACTAGTAGTACCCCGGGATTGGACCAGTGACCCCGAGTACAAGAGACGAGTTCTGCTTTCACTTGGCCATCGTAGCGACGCTCACAAAGAAATTCAGAACCATTAAAACTTGCTCGACTGCCAAAGGTGATTGATTACTATTTGCCGTTGCTGGAGAAAGAGCGTAATGTGAAGTCTAATACGAGGGTTGAGAGCTTTGATGAACAGTGAATTGGAAAATACTCGTATTATCTGGTCTTGTGACGGATGGTAAGAGTAATCTAGTCTTCTTCGCTCTAGTAATACTGGAGACTGTTGGAAATGGTTTTACAAAATAGGAAAATTGGAAAAGTTTCTTAAAAAATACAATCATACTAATGAGATAATTTCCAGATATATATTATTGAAAAAAAAAATATATATAAATTAATAGAAAATAAAATGGACAACAACGGATAAGGACAAAAATAAACAAAGTGTGAAAATTCCTCAAAATAAATAAACGAAGAAAATGGGATAAAAAGATGGAGTACTGTATCATTCTCTTTCACAAACAACACCAGGAAAACATTGTATACAGTATCCCTCCCCCTACCCCACCAGTACGAGGAGGGAACAGCGTGCCCAATATATCCCAGACTCAATTTAGGGGAGAAGTATAGATATAGGAGAGGCCGCTTGCAAATACCTAAGAGAACTATTTATAGAGAAGTAAAGCGCTTGTACCCAGAGAAGAAGGGAGACGGTATTGGAACGCTTTTTAGGAGTCTCTCTTATGATAGGGTAGAGCTTTGTGGTAGTTCGACGTGAGAGAAATGCACGTGGTTTTTTTTTTCACCTTTCTGGTTGTAGATTTTCTTAGGCTTTTTTTTTTACTTATTTTTTAATCTTTTATTTGTTTTTTTTTCTTTTTATAGTTTGAAATCTTTGAAATTTTTATATTAGGGATATTTTTTTTAGAACGTGGGAATCCTTCTAAAAATGTAATAAGGACCGAAACTTTTAAGGATTTTGTTGTTTTTTAATCCCTTTACTTTTTTATTTTCTTCTTTCTCTCTCTATCTTCACATATTGGAGAATGAATCGTTTTTCGAAGCTGACTCACCAAATTTCCATCTTAAAACTGGTGACCGAATCATTTATATTCGAATCCTTGAGAGTGGTCACTACCTCATATATTATTTTTGTTTTTTTAATGGTATTCGAATCCTTGATACTGGAGACACATTTGAATCTTTTCGGTTCATTATTTTCATAGTCTTAGTGGGATAACTTAAATATTTGCACTGTTTCGAACTCTTGAGATTCGAATCACCCTAATAATTTCGAACGCCTAAACATTAACCCTTGGTACCCCGGTCTTCTGTTGTGAATCGCTGTTTCCAACCTCACCAACGTAACATTTATTTATTTTGTTGTTATTTTGTTCATGTTGTCTGTTTCTGAATCTGTCTGTCTGTCTTGTATGTATCTGTTATTCTCTCTCTCTCTCTCTCTCTCTCTCTCTCTCTCTCTCTCTCTCTCTCTCTCCAGTACGTGGCCAGGCTCCCCTCAGACCATCTGCTTCCTCTCCTCCATTACGGTGCTCGAATGTTCAGGCAAGCTGGGCCAGGGAGGGAACGAGAGGAGAGGGAGGAGGGAGGGATGGTAGGGAGAAGAGGGATGAGAAGGAGAAGGAAGAGGGACAGTTGAGAAAAGAGGGAGGAAGAGGAAAGAGAAAGGAGGGAAGTAAGTGGGAGGGAAGAATGAAGGAACAGGAAGGAGGGAAGAAGAAAGGGAGGAGAGTGGCGGTAGGGAAGAAGGAAGAGAGATTATGAAGGAGTTAGACAGGTAGATAAAAATAAAGTGAAGAAGCAGAATGATACATACATACATACATACATACATACATACATACATACTTACTCGTACACACACACACACACACACACACGTACGCATATAAGATAGTTCTAAATATATGTCTTTCACCCCCCCCTCCCAGCCCTTCCTCTTGACCTCTCTTCCCACTCTTACCCCTTTCCCCCCACCCCCCTTTCCCCCCACCCCCCCTTGACCCCCCACCCACCTTAACCCCCCCCCCCCAACAGAGGACCAGGTCGCCTCCATTCATGCCGAGAGGGACGCACACGCTCTGACGTAGGTAGTGACGTCAGAGAAGCGTACCATTGATTGTGGCTGCTTGGAGGGGGGAGGAGGGGGAGGGGTTGAGGGGGGGGAGGGGGTTGGGGAGGGGTTGAGGGGGAGGGGGAGGGGTGGAGGGGAGGAGGGGGTTGGGGAGGGGTTGAGGGGGAGGGGGAGGGGTGGAGGGGAGGAGGGGGTTGGGGAGGGGTTGAGGGGGGTGTAGCGTTGTTTGGGAAGAGTTAGTGGAGAGGTGAGAGTAGGGGTAAGGAAGGGGGAAGGGAGGTAGAGGCTGAGGGAGTGAGGAGAGGATAAAGGGAGAGGAGGGAGAGAGGGAGGAGGGGGGGAAGTAAAATAAGAGGGGATAGGAGGGAGGGGATGAAGGAGAGGCTTAGAGGGAGGAAGTGAGAGGGGAAAAGTTGAGGGGCGAGTGGGAGAGAGGGAAGGAGGATTAGGAGAGGGGAAGGAGGAAGGGGAGAAGGAGGGAAAAGAAGGAAGGGGAGAGAGGTGAAGGATGAGGGGTAAGAAGTAGAAGGAAGAGAGAGGAGGAAAAGGGAATGGAAAAACTAACCAGAGAAAGAGAAAAGAGGGGCTGCAGACAACGGAAGAGAAAGCGTAGAAAGAGGAGAAAAGAGAAGTGAGAGAGAGAGAGAGAGAGAGAGAGAGAGAGAGAGAGAAGTAACAGAAGAGTGATTAAAGGAGGAAGGTGAAGGGTAAACGGAAGAGAAGAAGGAAGAGAGTATAAGAGAAGAGATGGCTTTGTTATGCTGGACAGAGAGAGAAGAGAAAGAAAAGATAAATAAATAGCAGAGAAAAAGAAAATGGAATAATAAAAGTCATACACATCCCCACAGATTTACAACCAAAGGAGAGAGAGAGAGAGAGAGAGAGAGAGAGAGAGAGAGAGAGAATACAAAGTTCTAAATATATCTCGCTAATAGAGTGTAGTTAGGGGCCCTCGTGGAGAGTGAGGCTAACACGGTGTATGAATGTCTGTCTCCTGGTTCTATTTTTTGTGTATATGTCTTAATTTATGTATTTTCTTTGAGGGGAGGGGAGAGGAGGGGAGAGGAGGGGAGAGGGAGGTTTATCAGTGTCACTTGTACCCTCCCTGTGACGTCATGTCTTTGTGATGGCTATACACGATATCTTATATGTCTTCAAATAGCTTTAATGTCTGGGAGTATTATGTCTTGTTTTGTATTTGATATTTTTTAAAGGGGATTTAAATTTGCCTCCTGTTTCATTTCTGCTTCCCCTTCCCCTTGTCCCTTCCCTCCCTAACTCTCCTTCCCATACCCTACCTCTTCCTCCACCCTCCCCTTCCCCTACCTCATCCTCTCAATCTCCCTCCGTTTCTTTCTTCCTCTTCTTTCTCACCTTTTCCCTCACCTTCTCCTCCTCCTCCCCCTTTCCCCATCCTCCCTCCCATTCCCACCTTCTCCCTTCTTCTCCCCCTTCCCCTTCTTAGTTCTCATCCACCTTCTCTCTCCCTCCATCTCTTTCCCCCCACCTCCTCTCTCTCACCCCCCCCCCTTCACCCTTCCTCACCTTGACGTCATGTTCCGCTGTACGTCAATAGGAGAGCTCAATGTCTATAACTGGCTTATAGGAATTAACAATAGGACATGTCTGTTTTAGCTGATTTTATATATGAGTTTGAATGTCTTGTTTAGTAGGTGTTGTGTGGGGTATGTCTTAAATGTCCTTATATGTCTTCAATTGTCTGTTTCTACCAGGTGGATATATGTCTTAGGTAACATGACTAGTTTTGTGTGTGTGTGTGTGTGTGTGTGTGTGTATGTGTGTGTGTGTGTGTATGTGTGTGTGTGTGTGTGTGTGTGTGTGTGTGTGTGTACTAGAGGGGGAAATATAGTGTCGAGGTGTCACTTAGTTTTTTCTCTGGATATATTTGTCTGTTGTGGCTGTCCAGAATGTCTTTCAATGGCTCTATGTCTTGAGTACGATCACTAAACCCACGAGTACGATACATGATAACTTTGTGTTGTAGGAGAGAGAGAGAGAGAGAGAGAGAGAGAGAGAGAGAGAGAGAGAGAGAGAGAGAGAGAGAGAGAGAGAGAGGTTTCTCCTAATGGATATTTTTCACCCTCACTATTTTGTAAACACATCAAATTTTACCTTGAGCTCTTCCATGAATTTGAGTCTCCCTTCATTCACACCGTGTCGTTGGCTTATGGGTGTGGGCAGGAGGATATGGTGATAAATGGGTGGGGAGAGGGTGTGTAGGAGGAGGGGTAGGGGAGGCAAGGAAGGGGAGGAGGAGGAGGAGGAGGGGTGGTGGCAAGGAAGGGGAGGAGGGAGGGGTGGCAAGGAAGGGGACAAGGAGGATGGGTAGGGGTAGAGGTGGCAAGGAAGGGGAGGAGGAAGGGTAGGGGTGGCAAGGAAAGGAAAGTGGGTGGTAGGGGTGACAAGGAAGGGGAGGAAGGAATGGAAGAGGTTGAACGAAAGTGAGATGTAGAGGAAGGGAAGAAGAGGAGTATGAGGAAGGGTAGGGGAGAAGGACATGAAGATGGGGAGGAAGGGATGAAGAGAGGGAAAGGAGGGAGAAGTGGGGATGAGAGAGAAGGAGGGAAAGAATGAGTAGCGATGAGAGAAGAGGAGAAGGATTAAGGGTTAGAGGGGAAGGAGAGGGAGGTAGGGAGGAGAGAGTAGAAAGAGGAGAAAGAAAGAAGGAGGAAGAGAATGAATAGAGATAAGACGAGAGGAAGAAAAGACGGAAGAAAACGGATAGAGAGATAGGAGTGAGAGAGAACAGGGGAAGGGGCGTAAAGAAAGTGAAAAAGAGAAAATGAAGGAGGTAAATACAAAGAGGGAGGAAAGAAGAAGGAAAGATAATGACGTAGAGATGGATAGAGAAACAAACAAAAAGAGAAAACTGAATAGAGAGAGAGAGCGAGAGAATGTGAGTGATTGAATTAGAGAGAGAGAGAGAGAGAGAGAGAGAGAGAGAGAGAGAGAGAGAGAGAGAGACGAATGCCAGAGAGATAATGTGAGCTAATGAGAGAGAGAGAGAGAGAAATAGAGAGAGAGTTAGAGATGATGTGAGCTATTGAGAGAGAAAGACCACCTGTAGATTTACCTCCATAAAATCCTATACCTGGAAACTAGGTCATCATTTTGAATTCAAAGAACGTTATTAACCGTTATGGCCGTTAGAACGAGAATAAACATTGTCTTTTGTTTCCTCACTTTTTTTTGTTCTTTTGTGTTAACTTGAGGAGTTTCCTTTTGTTTTTTTACTCCTCTGACAATAGTTAAACCGTTTAATGAACATAACTCTTAACTATCTAATGAGTCAACAACCAGGGAATGATTCGAATACCATTATGAGATTCAAATTCAAATTCCTGTAGTGGTTTGAACTCCCTGAAGGGTTATTGTTCCGTATGGCTTAATGGTTAAACCGTTTAATGGCCATTGCTCATAACCGTCACTTGTCTGAGTTTACCGTTGTACCGTTATAACCGTTTATGTGGTCATCCAACGTCACTGTTCTATAAATGTCATTACCGTTACATTTTTAATCAGTAGCAATTGTTTATCATATATCTTCATTCACTTACAATTTTATAACAAGAAGTCGAGTGTATGTATGTATGTATGTATGTATGTATGTATGTATGTATGTCTCTTGGAATTATTCATAGAGGGGAAGCTAACACTATATATAGACGAGTGACCTTTGACCCCATCCCTCCATCACTACCCCCCCCCCCCAACCACCGGTATCGTGAACTGCGTTATATAAAGGATGGAGAGTGAGGTGAGCTCTGACGACGTTAAAAGAGATTGATTTTTGTGATGTGGTAGTGGTGAGGGGAGTGGGGGATGGGGGGGGTAGGTGGTGAGGGGGTTGGGGATGGGGGGGTAGGTGGTGAGGGGGTTGGGGTGGTGTGTTGGGGGGTGTGTAGTGGTGGTAGTGGTATATTTGTTGGTGGTGGTAGTTGACTCATGGTAGTGGTAGTGGTAGTGATAGTTGTTGTTGTTGGTGGTGGTGGTGGTGGTAGTTGACTCATATGGTGGTAGTGGCATAGTTATTGTTGGTGGTTGACTCATGGTAGTGGTAGTGGTAGTGATAGTTGTTGATGGTGGTGTTGGTGGTTGACTCATATGGTGGTGATAGTTGGTGATAGATGGTGGTAGTGGTAGTGGTAGTGGTGGTGGTGGTGGCGGTAGTTGTTGATGGTGGTGTTGGTGGTTGACTCATATAGTGGTGATAGTTGGTGATAGATGGTGGTAGTAGTGGTGGTGGCGGTAGTTGTTGATGGTGGTGTTGGTGGTTGACTCATATGGTGGTGATAGTTGGTGATAGATGGTGGTGGTAGTGGTGGTGGTGGTAGTGGTGTTGGTGGTGGTATGGCTGCAACTAATGGAGTATTGAGGAGTAAGATGTCAGACTTCAAAGGTAACTTACATAAAACAGGTAATTTTAGACACTGAAAAGAGATGCAAGAAGAAGAAGAAGAAGAAGAAGAAGAAGAAGAAGAAGGTATATTTTGAACTGCACTCTCTCTCTCTCTCTCTCTCTCTCTCTCTCTCTCTCTCTCTCTCTCTCTCTCTCTCACTAGGTTCTCAACTGGCTGAAGAAGATGGTGAGTTCTGAATGGCTGAAGTCTTTTTTTTTTAAGGCGGGAGATTTCAGGTGGTAATTTATTTCTTGACTGACCTTCAATGATTCTTGGTGATGGTTGTTGTCGATGGTGGTAGTGTGGAGGTAGTAGTAGTTGTTGTTGTTATTGGTGGTTGTGGTGGAAGTTGTTATTGTTGTTGTTATTATTGATGGTGGTGGTGATGGTTGTTGTTGTTGTAGTTGATGGTGATGGTTGTTGTTGTTGTTGATGGTGATGGTTGTTGTTGTTGTTGTTGATGATGATGGTTGTGGTGATGGTTGTTGTTGTTGTAGTTGATGGTGATGGTTGTTGTTGTTGTTGTTGATGATGATGGTGGTGGTGATGGTTGTTGTTGTAGTTGATGGTGATGTGAAAGCGGTGAGTAAACTAAGTCAAAAGCCATGATTAACGATAGTACTAATAACAATACACACACACACACTGATTACCTTTTTCTAGATTTAGAGTAACAACTGCAATAGACATTATATTATTTTATCTATTATCTGATACAGTCTTATCTAAATTTAACCGTAAGCTAAATAGGTCCGAGATACTCTTATCAGTTGGTGATTATTATGTAATTGGTACACGAGTTTCTACACAACTAATAATATAATAGATAAGATTGTGGTGATTTTAAGCTCTACTATTATGGCCAGTATCGCTTCAGTATATAAGGTAAATAGTATTATGAGAGACAGTGATCAATCTCCCTTGGTTATATAGTATGTGGGTCATGAGGAACAACGTGGGGGTCGCCGAGGCTGGGAGAAAAAAAGGTTCTTGTATAGACGTTTTTTTTGGGAGGTCACGATAATTGAGATAAGATCCATTTAGTGTGATGTGAAAGCAAGTAATTCATCGTTGTGTCAGTGATTTAATTTTTGTGTTGTCAGTTTTTATTCGACCCATGGTAGAAAATCCACGGTCATCTACTGTACAGGTGACACAAGTATTCAAAAGATGGGTCTAAGATGTGACAAATGTAGGCCCCAAAATATTATTAACTTGATGAACTGTTCCACGAGGTTCTCATTTGTAACTTCAACACCAAGAAGGTTTGCAAGATGGTTATATATCGAGGATGTTTAAAGACCATGACAGGACAAGGTCAGTGGTCAGGTTATCCAGTCGGTTTTGGGTGGATTTTGGGATCTTTTGTTCTTCTCGTCGTGTTTGAACGTGTCCAGATCTGACAGGTAACCAGCAAGTCTGATCCTCTGGAATGTCACTGCCTCAATTTCCTCAGCAGTGATGATATAATGTTTTCAATCACAGGTTCAACAGAACTTTTAGTATCTTGCCTCGGCTTAGTAGAAAAAATAATATAATGTGCAGCTGTTGCGTGTACAATATCAAAGGCTTCTCACTGCACACTCATGTTACATAAGGTGGTTAACGCTGTTTAGAATTTCATAAAAAAACACAAGATGCAACACAAAACTGACATGGCAATGAGCTACACACAGTCTCTCTATCTTCTGCATCAAAACTGTTATTCAATGACATGTTCTCCATGTGAGCAACACCCACCCAAGAGTTGCTTGTGCTGCACAGCGAGTCCTATTACACC
>CAUDMG010002671.1:1160000-1212500 GCA_958450375.1 Homarus gammarus | reverse complement strand
TTCTCCCTATTGTATACCCTCGATTACATATTTTTTTAAAGTTTGATACAAAATGGCCATACATAAAAGACCTCTTTATATAATAGTCGCTTACAAAGTTATTCAAAGGACTGCGTTACGGTCACCAGTCCTATACAGTCAGGTTGAGAACTATTTGATAGCGCTAAGTGAAAGAAAGGTTTACCGTATGTACCAGCTAGTGGATAGTTTTTTCATTGATAATTAACACTTCCTAGCCTCTATCCCAACCCCCTAGCCTCTATTCCCAAACCACCAGCCTCAATCATAACCACCCAGCGTCTATCCCAACTCCCTACCTTCATCCTAACCCCTAGCCTCTATCCCAACCCCCTGCCTTCAACTTAACCTCCTAGCCTCTATCCCAACCCACCAACCTCTATTCCAACCTCCTAGCCTCTCTCTTCTGGTTGGTATTAAGTGGATGTATCTAGTGAAGGTAGTCTCAATACCTCAGTTAACAGCGGTGCAGGAGTTTTGTAGTTCATGGTAATACGTGTAGTAGATATTGGCGCCTCAGTGATTGTATGTATTCTTCAAGAGAAACACGACCAGATCCACCTCGCTAAGTTTCCCTTATCTGTCAATAATAATAGAAGGACGTGTCTGTCTGTGTCTATTTGTTGAAGCCATAGCTCCAAAATGGAAGCAATTATATAGCCTGAAGCCTTACACACACACTTATAACATGGGCCCCAAGGTTGTGCACCTTGGTATTACAATTGACTACGGACCCCCGGGTGGCCCGAGCAACAAACAAAACTCATCCCAGACTGAAATATCGCCTCGGCAATTGCGGGAGGTGGTTACCCGTGTCAGGGAGGGCAAATTGTGAGAGAGTCAAGGTTAAACAATATTTACACCTAACCCGAGCGAAGTCGGACAATTTTGATAGTTTAATAAAACCAGGACCTAGAGCCACTTGACTGATGTATACCCATGATTTCACGTAACAAAGTCTATTAATAAGAATGTACTCAATAATTATAACGTGAAACCTTTACAAGTTTATACCATGACAAAAACGTGAATAATTGGGAGTGTGGAGGGAAAGGTCAACAAGTCAGGGGTGAAGATGCAAGAGGTCATCATATCAAGGTGTTAAGAAGTGAGGTCAGGCCTGGCGGGTCGCAGGCTTCAGTCACGTGAGGTTTAGCAGGTTTTGTTTTGTCAAATCTAATATTTCGTTTTATGTGAGATGTAAAACAAAAAATATTGGTTGTGGATACAAAGAATTAATGAACAGTTTTTAATACCCACGATAGTTGAAACATTGGTGGTTTAGGTGCTCTCCTTAATGGAACAGTGTGTGTGTGTGTGTGCGTGTGCGTGTGTGTGTGCGTGTGTGTGTGTGTGTGTGTGCGTGTGCGTGTGTGTGTGTGTGTGTGCGTGTGCGTGTGTGTGTGTGTGTGTGTTATGTAGTGCAATAGTATGGTTAGCAATGTAGTACATATTACACTTAACCTAATTTTATACGCGTTCTTGATTGGGGAGCGTACGGTGGGGGTGTTGTGGGTGGGTGAGGGTTGTTCAGGGTTGGGAGTGAGGATGGTGGGGGTGTTGTGGGTGGGTGAGGTAACGTTGGGAAGGGGGGGGCTTGAGATGATTCATTGACCGGCTCCCAACACGTCAAGGTAAGTCACACCTCAACGAGCCCTGCAGCGGGGAGAGGAGATCGATCCCGTGTCCTCTCGTTATGGGAACTGTTAGAATGTTCCACAATGTCATACAGTAGTGATCATGAGTGTTCATGGCAAGTGTGTGGGTGTATGTGTGTTTGTGTGTGAGTATGTGTGTTTGTGTGTGAGTATGTGTTTATGTATGAGTGTTGTATGTGTATGTATGAGTGTTGTGTATGTCTGTGGCGTAATGGTCAGCATGCTCGCCTCGCAAACGACTGGACCCAGGTTTATTCCTCGGGCCGGGGGAATTATGGGCACATTTCTTTCCGCCATTTGCCTCTGGACGTTAATTGATTAACGGGTCGTGTTCCGGGGTAATGGCTATCCAGTGCAATTGGCGAGTTGTCCTGTCTTCTCGGATTATTTCTCGACACATAAGAACATAAGAATAGAGGAAACTGCAGCGAGCCTATTGGCCCATACAGGGCAGTCCCGTTTACACCCAACCCCTATTGCTCATATAAGCATCCAACCTATGTTTGAAGCTATTCAGCGTATTCGAGTTAATGATGATATTTGGTAACTTGTTCCATTCATCCACTACTCTGTTTCCAAACCAGTGTTTACCTATTTCACGCCTAAATCTAAATTTGTCTAATTTAAAACCATTGTTACGAGTTCGCTCCTGGTTGGATAGTTTGAGTACCTTTGTAATGTCCCCTTTGTTTAGCCCTGACTTCCACTTATACACCTCTATCAGGTCGCCCCTCACTCTACGTCTCTCGAGGGAGTGCAAATTAAGATGCTTTAACCTGTCTCTATACTCAAGGTTCCTAATGCCCGGGATTAGTCTTGTCATTCTCCTCTGAATTCTTTCCAATGATTCTATATCCATCCTGTAATACGGTGACCAGAACTGAACTGCGTAATCCAGGTGTGGTCTCACAAGCGCAAGATACAGTTTTAGGATGACCTCGCTAGTCTTGTAACTAACACTCCTTTGTATGAACCCAAGTATTTTATTAGCCTTGTTACTGGGCTATACACCTCGTTGACTCATGGTGTATTTGTTGTGTTGGCCAAGGTATAAAGATATCTTTATGACTGGAAGTTGGCGACAGCTTCTACACTTTAAACAAATTCACGCCTAGGTGGCTCTATAAGATTGGCAACCATTATTATTATTTCTATATCTGCTGTTGTTAATAGTTAGTTGGTGTTAAATATTCAACACCAGCAAGTGCAGCGTACGTAATATTGGAAGAACAAATACTGATAATATATACAGCCTTAACAACATCAACCTAGAGAAGTCGACTTGTGAAAGAGACCTAGGGGTACTTGTAAGCCCGGACCTACGGCCTAGAAAACAGTGCGTTAATGTTCGAAATAAGGCAAACAGAGTATTGGGATTTATATCTAGAAGTGTAAGTAACAAGAGTGCAGAGGTCTTATTGCAACTATATCTTGCGCTAGTCAGGCCGCACCTCGATTATGCGGTTAAGTTCTAGTGCCCCTATTATAGAAAGGATATAAATTCACTAGAGTCGGTGCAGCGAAGAGACAAAAATGATTCCGGGACTTAGAAACCTTCCATATCAGGATAGGTTAAAGAAACTTAACTTGCATTCCCTAGAAAGACGAAGAGTGCGGGGAGATATGATAGAAGTATTTAAGTGGATGAAAGGAATCAATAAAGGTGATATAGATAAAGTTCTTATAATATCCGAGCAGGATAGGACTCGGAGCAACGGATTCAAGTTGGATAAGTTTTGGTTTAGGAGGGAGATAGGAAGGAACTGGTTCACAAATAGGGTGGTGGACGAGTGGAACAAGCTTAGCAACTTTGTAGTAAGTGCGGGAACTCTGGAAAGTTTCAAAAGGAGGCTAGATAGATTCATGGATGATAGAGAGTGGTAGTAACTCTCGACAGGAGCTGCCATGCACAGGCCAACCGGCCTATTACAGACTCCTTATGTTGTTATGTTGCGCAGAATTTGTATTTGATTATACAGTCGGTGTTAAGTCGAAAAAATACCGTGTTTATTGTTTCAGAAATGTAGTACTTAGTATTTTAATAAAACAATCGAGACGGTAATAATAATAATATAATAATAATAGGTGGTGGGCCATATGAACTTTCACCCATCCTCTCTGCCACTCACCCATTAATCGCCTCACCTCACGGTCAACCCGCTCGGTTTTTTTTCTTTTGAGTTATATAAGTCCAAAACTTATTACCCCACAAAGGTGCAGGACATTGTTCAGCTAAATGGACGCATCACAGCGGTGGTGGCCTCCGTAGCCTCCGAGATGTTATAATATGTTTGGACGGATATTGAGTACCGCTGTGACTCAGTCCGTGCTACTAGTGGTGCACATGTTGAGTGTCTATCGTAATGTACCCCAAGAAAAAACAACACCACGTTGAGAGACTTACAGGTTTTGTATCCTACAGTATATCGAGAGGAGGAAACTGGTCACTTGAACCTATTCGAATATTATCTGTTGTCGACAATTATTTCCACGAGACAAGATTGACTGTGCAGTTGTATTGATGAACGAAAGGCAGTCAGAGTCGAGCAGTTTCCGGATGAACGGAACCTAATTATTTCTCAAGGTACAGATGAATAAATTTGGGGTTCAGGTGTTTTTTATTATCAAACTATTAAATGGTTAACCAAATTATCTGGGTCTTGCCACTTTGATTAACTCGTGTCTCACATTCACTCGTGGAACTGCTGGTGTTGAGCGCTCTTTCAGTGATAATAAACTGATTCTTACTTCAGGACGAACGAATGAGATTTTGAATGGTTACAGAGCCACCTCACCATTCATGCGTATAAATATACCAACAATCCTGAAAAAAAAACGTCCAATAAATGCATGAACCTTACGAGCTGTTGGAAATGCCAGAACCAATTACGTGTAGCTCCTTGAAGCAGAGAAACAAACCCAAAAATTACCTCCACTGCTGCTCAGGAAGTTGGTCCTCAGCCTAATGATGAAACGGGCAGACGGGAACTAAAGGCAGTACAGAACATTGAAGCTGATGTTTTAAGAGAGAAAGAATGTAAATGGTGAACGTTGCCAGCACTGCCAAAGACTTCAACAGAATTAATGCAACAAATGCTATATTGGAGCAAAGTGAGGAGCTGAAGGTATCTGCTGAAGCTCAAATGATCAGAAGAATGGCACAGAGACAATTGCAATATTGAAGAAGTTCTGATTTATATCTACTGTGTAAAGTTGAATATAAATTGGGCAATCAGATTAATTTCGTATTTGTTGTGTGAAATCATCCTGTATTCTTATTAATCTGATTTAACTTGTATTAGTATAATCTGAGTAATCTGATTCACCCTATGTTAGTTGTATGTCCCCACCAATGCCCCACCATGTTCGTTTTTCTGACATGAATTCACCAAAGTCCAAGAAAATTACTTCAAACACTCCTAGATAAATGTGTGGCGTAAGTGGGAAAGGTTCCATTATGGCTTCTGACCTCAACATGATGAATAATGTCCGGGTATATGTAATGACAAAATGTGACAAGGGGGCGGACCATCCTTTGCTGTCCTCATCTGACCTATATTAACCAATCCTACCGTAGTTTTACCTAACCTAGTCTATATTAGCCTACCCAAAGTTAACCTACCCTAGCTTGATCTAGTTTAATCTAACCTAACCCGAAGTATGTCAAACCTAAACACCAATTATGCCATCCTAACTTCTCCATTCATAACCTATAGTCTAGTCTAGTCTAGCCTAACCTTGCCCAAACACAATCAAGTTAAGCGCTCGGCCATCGTGCCTCAAGAAACAGCTGTTGCCTAGGAGAGTTTCTGTATTGAGAGAGAAGGAAGAGAGGAGGAAGGAAGAAGAGAGAATGAATAATAAGAGGAGAATATGAACTAGTGGATGGCGCAGTGACTGGTGTTGCCAGGGGCGACTGGGAGTATCTCTTCCTCACTACAGTATTTCCCCCAAGTTTAATACCGAAAACCGGCAGCGTTGGGAGAGCTTTGGGGAACACTGATAGAAATAAATCACACGGATGAATTAATGTATAATAAAAGATGTAAATACTGTACATATGAAATGATTGGGATGATTAGAAGTAAAAATGATAAATTGATGAAAAGAATTAATTAATAGAATCAAAAGCCCATTAAACAATTATATCAAATATATATATATATATATATATATATATATATATATATATATATATATATATATATATATATATATTAAACCAGCTATTTTTTGTCCCATTACGTTCACTCCGTCGTATACTGTACAGTTATTATATATCTGAATATTGAGGTATTTGATGCGACAGTTTTACACGGCTGTGAATGCCCATAATTATATTGGGGGGGGGCATTCGTGCCACTGGCACAGGAGAAGCTGTCATACGCTGAAGTTACAGCTCTCGTTACAGCCACTGTGAGAGCTATAAATATTCTAGAGACGCAGTAAGCAGCTCCCGAGTGCTAAGATGTGTTGGGTCATGCTGTAGCCTCCATAAATCTGCCCAGTAACGTCAGGCATCCCTCGTAAAGGACAAAGTTTCAGCGAAAGTCAGATATTGATACATTCCGTCACCATTTATTGGCTTAAAAACAAGGTAAAACCTATTTATAAACGACTTTCCTCACATAATAGAGATTCTCTGCTGTTGGGAGGTGAAGTAGGCTAAGTGTTGCTCAATATGAAAATATACAGGTCTTTTTCACCATCAAATTTTCCTTTCAAACGTCGAAAGTATTTCCGACAATTTAAGCACTACACTACATGATAATCGGAAAACATAATGATATGTATTTTTCTCAGATAATCGAGAGCTTCTCTTGTCATGGCGTGAATCTTTTCTACACTACGAATTACTTGATAATATAAACACTTAATGATGGGTTATTTACCTCATACAAGCCGTCGTGTTCGGCGTAAACGGAGTTGTCTTGAAAATAATTATTATATAGTCTGTAATACGAATGTGTTGTCTTCACCACAGAATTAAAAGACTTCGGGAATGTCTTGATTGACGCTTTAAAGTGTGGCACAGTACAGTAGGTGCACCACAACCCCACACCGACACACAAGACTAGGATTTGTGTGTCAAAACAATTATGCCATAGAACAGTGAGTACTGTACAGTAATTTATGACTTCATGACGTAACACCGTGCCAGAAAAGGATTAATATATTGTTAGTAAATGCAGATGATTGACCAAACATATGTTGAGTTGCCTTACATTGCAGACATACCGTAACTACACACTAACGAACTGATGGTCGTCAGGGGAGTATTGTAACGATCATAACATCTGGGAGGGTTGAAGACACCCGAGGTGCCAATCACACCTAACAGTATCGATCTATTTACCCTTACTTCCTTCCTGTCCTACACTCTTATACACTCTTAGACGACCTTAAACTATTGCAGGAATGTTATCAATGTATTAGAGGAAAGAAAGTCTACGAGATAATAGGAATAATGCATGAAAACAGGGAGTAGGGTTGGTAGAGCTTATGGTAGGGCTAGGCAGGGGGCAGCAGCATCGGGTCCCTGTCTCAGTCGCTTGGCAGCGCTCGTCCACAGTGTGTGTGTGTGTGTATAGTCTGTGTCTTTCTGTTACGTTTTACACGGAGTTTACATCCATTTATTTCCCTCGTTGTTTGTGAACTGATGGCTCCCAACACCGCGACGGCTTCAAGTCAAACCCCGTCATCTGAGACTTGCCCTACTACGGTGTGCAGCGACCCCCAGGACACCGTCTTAACTCCCACGTTTATGCAGGTATGTATAAACGAAGGTAAAATTACTGTAAATATTCAAAATAAGGAAATAATGTAACAGTGAAGAGATCATGTGCCGTACTAGGCGTTGACATGATCGTAAAAGTCGATACCGGAAGGAGTTTGTTTCCCCTACTAGCCGGTGGTGCACTGTCGATTTACTGGTGCAGTAGACTTAAAGCTCGACCCGGCTCCTTGATGCGGAAATGTTGGCAGATGGATGGTCTTCACGAGTAATAATGATAGTGTTCTTTTATGTAGCCTCTTGTTGTTTGCAGGTGTTAATTTTAGTGTCTTGGGCCAGTTGTTCAAGATGTAGAAGGATGGAGACTACAGTACTAGGGTGGCAAGTCACGCACGAGGCTGTAGGAAGGGCGGGGCCTCACTCACTCTTCACTCATACACGACTCTTATTCACCGTCTCAGGTTAGGGGGATAGGAGGGAGGGACAGAGGCCATCGAATAGTCGTGAAACTATCTAATTTTGGATTCTCGACGCAACGCGGTAATGTTGGCCTACGTCCCGAAACAGCTGATGAACCACGTGCAGCGACTTGGTGCCATGTCGCCTGTTTGTCATCTTAAAGCTCGGTATTTCATAACTCGGCTGGATTATTGCACATTTATTGTTATTTTCAACATACCACAATTTTTATTAGACATATCGAAGAAGAAGGGATGATTAGAGATGAGACGAGCGTAATAAAAGGTGAAAGGTAAAAAAATCATGTGATGAACATTTGCCAGACACCGCCACCCTGGTTGTCCGCATGAGCCGAGGAGTCTCGTGGTGTAGCGCTAGTCATTTAAAACAACCGGCTTTTATTATCTCCCCCCCCCCCCCCCCCCCCCCCGATGTTTACCCTTGTAGTAGTTTAGGATTTTCTTAGGGATATGTAATTCTAGGACATGAAGCCTCACAGTTAGGTCGTCTCGTGCGTGTGACTGACCAATAAGGTTTCGCCTCATGTCCGCAGTCCTAACACGATCAGCTGATCTCCCGTCCCTCCCAACCTCTCTCTCTCTCCCTCGCCGTCCGTCTCTACCTGCCTCCGTCTTCTCTCATCTGTTACACCTTCGTAGCTCCTTATCCCCCCATTTTTCTTCTATTCAGACATTTTTCATCTTTTCTCTTTAATCGTTATTTAATGTCTTCGTCTTCCTTCTCTCTTCTCCCCCTTTCCCTCTCCCCCTTCCCTCCCCCCCCTTCCCTACCCCCCTTCTCCTTTCCCCCTCTCCCCCTTTCCTACCACCTCTGCTCCCTTTCCTACCACCTTTCCCCCATATCTCTAAACCCCCTCTCCCCCTTCCCTTTTTCTCCCTGTCCCTTCATCCTCAGTCCACTTTCACTGCATAAATTAATAATAATGGTTGACCGGCACTATGGCCACCTACAGTAGGCGTGAATTTGTTTTAAAGCGTAGACGCTGTCGCCAACACCACCACCACACCCTGAGTTAACGAGCTGTGTGACCTAGTTTCCTAGTGACAAGGAAATATCAAAGACGACCGGACAACTCGCCAACTGCACTGGCTAACCATTGTCCTGGAACACGATTCTCAAATTTATGAATAGCCAGGTTCCCAGTTACTGTTTAGTTAATAAGGACATGATGGAGTAAAGAAACTTGCTCATCACTTCTCCACAATATGTCGATCTCTTTCTTTGTTGTTGTACGTTTGCTTTTACCTTTTGTTTTCTGGTCTATTATAGCAGGAACAAACCACTGAGCTCACGGATTCATTCCTGCTGAAATCAGACAGTTCATAGATCTTAAATTACCGGTATTTTGGCGTCAGAAGCCTCGGTCTACTTACCACTACAGTAAAGTTGGGTCGTTATTACGTGGCTCCTCCGCTGGGTTTATATACCGTATAGTTTAAAGCAAACAGCTGAGTGAGAACAAACCACCACGAGTGTATTAACATGTTGCTCCATAAACTTGATCACTATTAATAAGGGACTATAGACTCTACGGGGGAGGAAGTAGAGATTAGGTTTATGGAGTCGATGATGGGCGCCAAGTGAGCATAATGGCTGTACGGGCGGGTTCGTGAGGGCTGCTTCATGGGTGGTTACCAAGATCGTGTTGGTAATGTCTTCTTTTAAGGGGCGCTACCTTAATTCTTTTACTCTTTAATATTTTCACTATTTTTTTTTCTTTTGTAGTTTGTATCTGGGACTTCTCGATGAATAAATTGACTTTCTTGAATTAGAATCACTACACTACTTTCTTACCATTGATATTTCGACAAAAAAAAAAATGTTGAATTATATGTAAGGTTTTTCCAGGTCATGTAGGTCGTGAGAGAGAGAGAGAGAGGTCACTGCTCACCGTGGGGGGGTCAAGAGTTGCTCACTATAAAAACACATAAGTGGGAAAAGTGGAGGGGTAAAGTCTATAAGATGGCTAGAACAGACCACATAAGGCCCAGTTATTCTCTGCACCTCCGCTAGTGTTGTCTATGATGAATGAGACCACGTGACTGAAGATACAATACTGAGAAATAAAGTGACTGAAGCTGTTATAACCATTATCACTACTATCACCACTTTCACCATTGTCATCACCATTATCACTACCATCACCACGATCACCATTATCACCACTATCACCACTATCACTACCATCACCACTATCACCATTATCACCATTACCACCACCACTATCACTACCATCACCACCACCACCACAGACCATTATTGTTATAACTACTACCATCACCACCACCACAGCTAGTATTATAACCACCACACCGTTGTAGCCTAACAACCCTTATCACAACTGTTGTTACCTACTGGACCCTAACCTTTACTATCGGCATGTTTTCATCCATGAATTTATTATCATTTCTCAACATGTTTTTTTATATATATATTGATATAATTTGTTGGTACTTGAGATAGTGTTAGTGGCCAAAGTACAGTGTATATAGGACACGTTTCTTCCCGATAGCACCGACAAGAATATCAGGATTTATTCCCCAGAAAGGTCTCTCTCTCTCCCTCTCCTTCCTTCCTCTGGTTAAGTGATCAGTAATGGTTTGTTCAGTTGGTCGGAGAGACGTAGGCGAAATAATGACTTTTTGGTAGATTCTGTTACGCGGTAGGGCCAAGTGTGTGAGGTGCCGTTTGTGTGGTGTCGTTTGTGAGGTGTCGTTTGTGTGGCTGTATAGCAGCTAACATGTTCGCTACTGCTATTATTTTACCCCATTGATGATAGGTCGTTCCCCCTCTCTATTTTGTCTTCAATGCACTTCACTGCTTAGTGGTAGGAAGTGGAGTTTGACCCTATTGATTTCAATAGCCTTATTTTTTAATTGATTATTTAAATAGGGTATTCGTGAAGATGATGATTAGAGATTATATTATTAATTGTGAGATTTGATAAGAGTTTTGAGGTCAGGATGAACTGTATAGTAGCTGGGGACAGGATCTGACTTCCCTTGATAATTACAGTAGGTTTAAGTTGATTTGGTTTAGTAAATTTTAATGGTCTTACAGTAGGTTTAAGTTGGTTTGGTTTAGGAAATTTTAATGGTCTTACAGTAGGTTTAAGTTGGTTTGGTTTATGAGACTTATAAGTCATACAGTAGGTTTATGTTGGTTTGGTTTACAAAATATAATAATCTTACTGTAGGTTTGTTAATTTGGTTTAGGAAACTAATGGTTTTTTGTTGGTTTGGTTTATAAAGCTTAAAGGGCCATGTTGTAGGTTGGTTTAAATTTAGGTGTTAATTGGTTTATCTATCATCATTCATTATTGGTTTAATTATATCCGGCCTCAAATTATATCCGGCCTCAGTCCCAGTCAGTCGGTCAATCCACACGAGGCAAGTAGACCTTCGCTGACCTCTGACTTGACGGCTATTGGTACTTTTGATAGATTTAGTTTAGTGGTTGTTTCATATAGGATTTCCTGACTCGTTTTCTTCCCGCTATTGCTCGGACATATAACGGATTCCTCTCTCCATATAATCCGCTAGATGGGAGATTTCACATTTAACGGATTCTTCGATATAACGGAATTTCATCTCCATATAGTCCGTTAAATAATGGTTTCACTGTAATTGCTATACAACACATTTCCAAACATCCCGTTAAAAGACGTTAAGACATAAAATAGACATTAAACGGACATATGTTTTATTATGATTAAAATGGCGGATATTTTAGTATGTGTAAAGCTTGTGAGGTGATTTTTTTTAAGACTGTTTAAAGTTTCTCTGGTAATATTTATTTTTATTATATTCAACTTTTTTATCCCGGATATCGAGAGTATAAACCTAAAATTTATGTAAGGAAGGGTAATGTTTCACCAAGGAACCGAAGCAACGGGTCAGGTGACAAGGGTGCGACATTTACTGTGGGAGTCTGAGAATTGTTAAGTTACCCCTTAAAGGCGTAGGTTTCTTGGGGGAGTGAAAGTCAGTGTTTGGCGCGAGAATGAAGGGGAAAGAGTAGGAGGAGGAGAAGGATTTAGAGAGGGTAGAGAGAGCTTTGAGAATGAAGAGACAAGAGGAGAAGGATTTAGAGAGAGAGAGAGAGAGATTTTTGAGACCTACAGGATGGAGCGTGGGTTGAGAGAGAGTTGTTGGTCCAGAGGAAAATGGAAGGAGAGGATATAACAATAGTCTAGCTGGGGGAGGATGTTGTTTAGTGCGCTTCACTGCTTCTCTAAATTAATGTACAATACCTGTTGCTTTTGTTAACTTTTACTGCCTGTTTATTGTTGCTTTTGTTAACTTATACTGCCAATTTATTGTTGCTTTTGTTAACTTGTACTGCCAGTTTATTGTTGGTTTTGTTAACTTATACTGCCAGTTTATTGTTAGTATTGTTAACTTATACTGCCAGTTTATTGTTGGTTTTGTTAACTGTTATACCACCAGTCTATTATTACCTTTATTAACTGTTATATCATCAGTTCATCCCTCTTCTCTCCCTCCTCACAACACCGCCAGACAACCCTTCATTAAGTGGGGTTTTTTCTCGAGTCATCTCACCCCACAACTCTCAGAGGAACCAACTACCCGCGACGTTTAACAGCTTGTGAATAAAACGAATTAAACATGTAAGACAACACGCCGTATATAACACTGTTCTCGCCGGTTCACATCAAGGCAAACGTTCCCCTCTTGACGCTGCTACACTTTATTCCTTTTTAAATGGATCTTAGCTGTTATGTTGAGGCTTATATAGAGAGAGAGGGAAGTACAAGTGTAGTGTGGTGTTAAAATAATTGTGTAACTTGAAGATACTGTCGAAATAAGGGTGGTGGTGAACTGACCATGTCCCCCCGAAATAGTATTGATATTAATATACTACGGTACCATATCTAAGACGCTTTCCTTACTACCATATCTACGACACTCCTTACCGTATCTACGACACTCTCCTTACCAACGACTCTACTTGCGTGTAAATAAACCAGAGAAAGATACGTCAAAAGAGGCGGTAAAAGGTGTTGAGTGAAGACTGGGGAATCAATCCTCAGGAAGATGCGACAAAGTTCAGAGACTGTCAACCGTGTGGGATGTCAAGGAGGGGAGCTGTGAGTGTAGGGGGAGGGGGGGAAGGGTATCTGGCACCGTGTGTGTTGGGGGGGGGGGTAAGAGGTGGGTGATTTGATGTGTTGGGGAAGTGGGCGGGGAAAAGGTGGATGCTTTGAGGGGGTGTTGGTGGTAGGGGAGATGTGGATGCTTGTGGTGGGTGTATTGGAGGGAGGAGTGAAGACATGCGTGGTTGGGGTGTGTTGGAGGGTAGGCGTGAAGACGTGGATGGTTGAAGGGGCTGTTGGTGCTAGAGGAAAAGATCTGGGTGCTTGGGGATGTGTTGGTGTAAGATGTAAGAAAAGATATGCTTAAGGTGGAGAGAGAGAGAGAGAGAGAGGGAGGAATACCGATAAGTGGGGATGTGTATATGTCTGGGGGGGGGGGGGGGGGCTCTTGGCTATGTGGTGGTAGTAGTTGGGGGTGAAGGGGGAGGGGGAAAGGTCCAAGAAGGTCACACAAGAATAGATGGGCTCTTTTCAGTGTATCACCACACACAGATGGAAGCAGATAATAATTCGCCTTGATGTCAGTATAGATATTAATACACTTAAATCTTTTATTCCCCCCCCCCTTCCTTGCCTACTGAATGTTTGAGGAGTATAATGATTATGTTGTCTGTTTCTCCGTCTGGCCGTAACAAATTTAGTTTCCTCTCGATAACTTGGCGTAAATGGTGGCGGTCCGATTTTAGTTTTGGTGAGAGGGTCAGGCAGGTTTGTTGCTTGTGATGGTTGATAGTTGGGAGGAGAGGGGGGCCATTGTTAGTGATAGTCGTTATGTTTTACCTGGATTTTTTTTGATGAAGCGAATTTTTTCTTTCTCTTCTCTTACTGTTAATCCCCTTTTGGCCTTGCTGCTCTTCATTTGTGACGACGGGTAGTTGTATGAGCGTAGGGCATTACTTTTTAAGACCTCACTTAGAATGTGACCTTCAATTATTGTCAAACCTCCCCTCCCCCCCCCCCCCCTCCCCCCTCGTTTTTAGAGCCACCCCAGGGCCACCACAAGCAGCGAGCCAACGAGAGGCGCCAGGCCGGGGGTGTGAGAGGCGAGCGACTGTGTTATATCATTGCCCTATAGATACAGATAGAATGATGTAACGTTCACTTTATCTTCATTCACACACTTGTCGATAAGACGGAACCTATATTGCGTGGTTTTATGACTATTTTAATCAATCCATCAAGGAAAACAATGAGATTTTTTTTCAATAGGTCTCCCAAATTATATGATTACGGACTTAACTTCTTGTCTCGGTTGTTTGGTTACAGTAGGTTTGATGGAGAAAGGTCAGGGAAGGTCAGGTATAAGGATTTGTGCAAAGGAAGATCACTTGGTATCTTTAAAATCTTCAAGACAACAAACAGGTTAATAGTTTACACAGGTGCGTGTGTCCTCTCCCGTCTCCAGGTTCATCGAGTTTCTTATGGTGGATATTCCTCCTAAGTGAAGACCCAAGAATGTTAGGAAATAGATTTAATGGAGATTCGCTTAGAGTAAAAAAATATTCTTTAATTTTGTCTTGGTGTTGAGTGAACGTGTCCAGTTCATGAAGTCGGTATAATGCTGGTGATATAAGTTGAAGGTTTGTCTAAGTCATACAGGGTACATAGTCTCACAACTCTACTTAGGAGCAATAGTCATCTGAGGAACCTTGGTGGAGCTGGACACTGGCCAAGCTACAGTAAACTCTTCCCTCTCGGCTTCGTCTTCCACTATGAAAGCAAGCCGCAGAAGGCAGGCGAACAGTCGTACAGTGTAAATGTGTTCAAGTTGAGTGGAGGATGCCAGGCGCGATTGAATGCTCGTGCTGGCGCTGTTATTTATGTGAACAGGTTTGTGTGTCCGACCAGACGATACGCGAGACGCATATCACGCCCTGTGGTGGAGTTAAGGGTGTGGGCAGGTGGCCAGCCTCCCACACTGTGTCTCTCCCATCACCACCCACACTGTCTCTCCCACTACTCATACCGCCCACACCACCACTCATTGCACCACCACCCACACTATCACTACCACCTACACTTTGCCACCCAACACCACCATTATCACCCCCCCCCCCCTGATATGAACCCAGTGTCTACCCCTTTATGGTGTTTGAGATATTGTGGGTGTAGTGGCGGAAGCTTGTCTAAATGAGGTACTAATCCCTCCTCCCTCCCTATCACCCCATTCCTCTCCTTCACCCCCTCCACACCTCCCTCAACCCCTCCCTTTCACCCCATTCCTCTCGTTCATCCCCTCCCACCTCCCTCAACCCCTCCCTTTTACCCCTTTCCTCTCCTTCACCCCTCTCCCCCTCGTGGCTAGATGTAGGAAGGTTGCAAGGGTGTGCTTCTACTCGCTGCCTTGACGGTTATTGCTCTACCTGGGCCCTGGTGTGACAGCCATGGTCAAGATCCGGTAGTCATTTATAGTGTGTGTGTGTGTGTGGCATTGTGACTGAGCACTTGAATGGCATATTACATAGCTGGCGTGGATCACCCATGCTGGCTCCGGAGTTAGCTAATACTGTAAACACTCGGTAAGTTGTATTACGGTGCAATTTTATGACATTTTATGTACTGTATACACGTTATGAGGCCATGAGAACTTATTACTGAACCCGTGACTAATGCTAACTGGTGAGCAGTCTTTACTCTGATTGGATGAAGTTTTAAACCAACTGAAAACTTTATTAAAGGCTTTGGAGACCAGTAAGATGATGTGTATAATCTTGACGCTTACATGTGGTCCTCAAGAATAACCACACCTACCGTTTCAACAGAGGAAAATAGTGAATGTATAGGACCTGCCGCTGACCAAGTTTGCTAGATAGTTACATCGTCATGGTGGTGTTTAGGGGACAAATTATACCTTTTGAAACAAGCAGGTAGTTACTGACAGCCTTGGTAGTGTTGTTGCGCGACACAGGCCAGCAGGATACTCTCCCATGCACCACACAACCTCAACTCGTGACTCATGGACGCTCGCTCATAACATTTATCTCTGACGCAATAATTAACATTGGCCTTCTTGCACTGACGTCTAAACATTGTGGTACTAATTACGCTTTATAATTCGTGATTGGCTAGATTCTGAAGATAAATACACCATGAATTTTAATAGGACTTTCAACCTGGATTCCTAGTGATGCCTTGAACAATGTATTGTGAAATGTGACTGTATCGACTTCGACCATATTGTATTTTGGTTAATTGTCACCCTCACCCCTCCGATCACCCTCACCCCCCTTCTCCCCCCTCTCACCCTCACCCCTCCTCTCACCCTCGGACTATGTGTAAGGGTGTGGGGGATGCCTTAGTTATAGCTTGTTGTTGACAGATGGCAGACCTGCAGTAGAATCTCATGAGTTAGTGATGTCTTATTTGTCCCACATTTTTACTTTTCTTAACTTGACTCAAATGTCTGGGTTGAGGCTCCAGGTGGGGTGGGTGATGGAGCCGCTACACCCTCAGGTATCCAAGTTTACCCACATATGGTAGAGGTCGTAGTGTGTAACTTTTTTTTTCTATATATAATGTTTCTTTTACCATAATTTTTGCCTTTTTGCATTAGTTATACAACCACCAGTCAACGATATAGATAGATCTGGGGAGGGTTTTTTTTTAGGACTTTTTTTAAGGGTCAAAGGCCACCGAGTTATGGAGGCGTGATATCTGGAAATCTGAGAGAGAGAAAACATGTTGTGTTGTTTTCTGTAATGAGTTGATTGTTGTTATCTCTTGAGTGATGTTCAGCTGTCACCCTCCCTCCCTCCCTCCCTCACCCACACTCCCCCTCTTTCCACCTTCACAAGTACATCCACAATCCACATCCTTCCCTCGCCCACACTAATACCTCTGTCGAAACCTACACGCCTCTCTCCCCCCCCTCTCTCTCTCCCCCCTCCTCCCTCCCCTCCTCCCCCCTCCTCCCCCCCTCCCCCCTCCTCTCCCCCCTCCTCCCCCCACTCTCCCCCCTCCTCCCCCACCTCCCCTCCTCCCCCCTCCCCCTCCCCCCTCCCCCCTCCCTCTCCCCACTCCCCTCCCCCTCCCCCCCTCCCCCACTCTCCCCCTCCCCACCTCCCCCCACTCTCCCCCTCCCCCCTTTCTCCCCTCCCCCCCTTTCTCCCCCCCCTCCCCCCCCCCTTTCTCCCCCTCCCCCCTTTCTCCCCCTCCCCCCTTTCTCCCCCTCCCCCCTTTCTCCCCCTCCCCCCCTTTCCCCCTCCCCCCTTTCCCCCTCCCCCCCTTTCTCCCCCTCCCCCTTTCTCCCCCTCCCCCTTTCCCCCCTCCCCCCCTTCTCCCCCTCCCCCCCTTTCTCCCCTCCCCCTCCCCCCTTTCTCTCACTCTCCCCCTCCCCTCACTCTCCCCCTCCCCCACCTCCTCTTTCTCCCCCTCCTCTCTTCCCCTCCTCCTTCCTACCCTCCGAAACTATAGACTCGTTGTGTGTTAGGGTACTCTCCAAGACACCGTATGTTACTTACGTGTGTGTGGGTGTGTGTGTGTATATGTGTGTGTGTGTGTGTATAACTTAAGATGGCATTGCCCAATATAAAGAATGGGCGGCGGGTAAAGAGGTGACGTGGGCGGTAATATTAAGACCCACGAGGTTGGTCTGGGTGGCTTTGTGGGTGGGTGGGGTGGGGCGTAGGTTGTGTGAGTGTTGCTTTGTCTGTCAAGTCTGTATGGGTGGTGAGAGAGAGCTGATGGTTCTCGTGTGTGTGTATGTTGGTGTGTGTTGGTTTGTGTGTTTGTTGGTGAGTGTGTGTATGTATGTATGTATTAGTTATCATGGCCAGTTCATTCAAGGACCGAGGTGATACGCCTCTCCGGTTACCGAGGCCAACACTAGGGACAACACGTGGATTTGTTTGTCATTGTTGTGGCCAGATGACCCTAATTATTATTATTTATATATTTTTTTAAAGTTTTTGGGGGCCATGTTTACTTATATAGCCTGTGTGTGTGTGTGCGTGCGTGCGCTCGTGCGTGTGTGTGTGTGCGCGCGTGCGTGCGTGCTGTAACTGGCACGGACGTCCAATTTCTATATGCAAATGTTCCTATTGAACGTGTAGACATAAGTTATGGGTGTAGGTAAAGAGATGCTGATGTGCACCAGCGGCGCGTAGAGTAGATATGGCGTGGAGTAACACACACACACGTCACCTCACCCACCCACCCACAACACCCACCCCACCTCACCCACACAAAAAC
Source organism: Homarus gammarus (assembly GCA_958450375.1). Lineage (NCBI taxonomy): Eukaryota > Metazoa > Arthropoda > Malacostraca > Decapoda > Nephropidae > Homarus > Homarus gammarus. Next base: position 1,194,304 of record CAUDMG010002671.1, on the reverse strand, counting down.
ACACACACACACCCACAAAACACACACACACACACACACAAAAACACACACACACACCCACCCATAAAAACACACACACCCACACACACCCACCCACCCACACACCCACCCACACACACACCCACACACACACACACACCCACCCACCCACACACCCACAAAAACACACACACACCCACCCACCCACAAAAACACCCACCCTTAAAAACACACACACACACACACACAAAAAAAAAACAGACACAGTAAACAGACAGTATATGGCTTGTCAGCTCTCCCAATAGACAGATTCGAATGTCAGCTCTCCCAATTGACAGATAAGCGACTGTCGGACCTCCCAATTGACAGATAAGCGACTGTCGGACCTCCCAATATACAGATAATCGACTGTCGGACCTCCCAATATACAGATAATCGACTGTCAGCTCTCCCAATAGACAGATAATCGACTGTCAGCTCTCCTAATAGACTGAGACAATACTCGATTGGGTTTACAGTGTATAAGAGGCGAGTATTAATTGGCATACATTATTGTTCATCGACTGAATCCTCTAAAACCTCTCCTCTAAAACCTCTCCTCTCCTCTAAAACCTCTCCTCTAAAACCTCTCCTCTAAAACCTCTCCTCTCCTCTAAAACCTCTCATCTAAAACCTCTCCTCTCCTCTAAAACCTCTCCTCTCCTCTCAAACCTCCCCTCTAAAACCTCTCCTCTAAAACCTCCCCTCTAAAACCTCTCTTCTCCTCTAAAACCTCCCCTCTAAAACCTCTCCCCTCCTCTCCCCTAAAGCCTCTCATCTCCCCTCCTCTCCCCTGAAGCCTCTCCTCTCCTCTGCCATTTACTTAACGTATGTATTATGTAATGGTACCCTTACTTAATAACGACGCCCACATTCTTAGTAATTGTCATTGTTGTTATTGTTATGGCTTTGTTGTTCTTATTATTTATTGTTATTATTGTTGTTTTTGCTATTATTATTATTCTTTCTTTATTAGCATTCGTGTTTTATTTTCTTATTTATTTGTCTTTTGGTTTTTCTGATTTATTTTTGCTTGTTGTCCGGGTGTGTGTTTGTCTGTTTCTATTTTAAAACGACCATAACAAGTCATCGATTACTGGAACAAAAGCAAAATAACAAGAACAAAATAACAAGAATATAACACAAGATACATAAAAAAATACTAACAACTGCAACGAAAACAATAACAATAAGAACAAAAACACTAACAATGACAGAAACAACAGCCTTTAATAACAACAACAACACTTATTAACAATAGCACAATATAGCAAAGAAAACAAAAACAAGAATTATAAACAAGAACAATAAAAAAAGCCCCCGACTTTTTACCAACTTATAAAACAATTATTATTAACAACAATAAAAAAATATATAAGTAGAATAATAGTAATAGTAGTAGTAGTAAATAGTAGTAGGCCTGGTATTATTAATTATTAGTATTGGTAGTAACAAGTTGTAGTAGTAGGAAGTAACAAGCAACATCACGTACTGGGGGGTGTGGGTGTTACAAACCATCCCCTGCATTTTAGTGTATAAAAACGCCGGCCAGGGAAAATCAATGGCAGCATAGACTGTGTGACTGCGGCGGTGGGCTGTGCTGTCTAGACGGGCACACGGGAGACGGGAAAGGAGGGGGTGCTAGTTTGACCTGTCTAGACGGGGAAGGGCTGGAGGTGGGGTGCTAGTTTGACCTGTCTAGACGGGGAAGGACTGGGGGGGGGGGGGGGTGCGATTTTGACCTGTCTAGACGGGATGCTGACTAGATAACAAGACGAAGGGAGTGTAGTTTGAGCTGTTTTTTGTTCATTAGACAGGACTGATGACTAGACAGAGATATAGGGGGCTTAGTTTGGGTTGTTTAGACAGGAGATATTGTTTACAGGTGTTGCCTAGACGGGGGTGTAATGTGAACTGTGTAGACGGGGGGGGGGGTGTTGATTAGACGGGGGTTAGTTTGAACTGTCTATACAGATATAATGTTGACAGGAGTTGCTTAGACGGGGATGCAATGTGAGCTGTTTAGGTAAGAGAGGGCATGCTTACTAGACGGCGGAACATCTGGGGTCTCCGAGCTGTCTAGACGGCAAGATGAGGTGGTGGTGTTGGTCTAGTTTGAACTGTCTAGACGGGGGGGGGGGTTGTTGATTAGACAGGAGGAGGAGGGGGGATCGAGATGTGTAGACAGGAGGGGCGGAGGTCTAGTTCAGGCCATCTTGATGAGAGGGATTGTGATTATTGAACTATTTTAATTTTAGAGACTCTCTCTCTCTCTCTCATTCATATGCCACTTCATGTCACAATGTCAGAAGCTTAGCTTATGTGTCACCGCGGGTTTGAGGAGCCGTGACAGGTGTGGTGGAAGACCTTGACAAGTGGGGGGTGTGGAGGCGTGGTAGCCATCGGGTGTGGTATCCGTAACAGGTGTAGGGGGAAGAGTAGGCAGATGTGCACCGCTGAGTGGGCTACACACCTGCAGCTTCGCGGATTAATATATTATTATTATTAAAGCGATTTTTTTTAAGCTGTCTTTTTTTTATCGGAGAAAGTTTCTTTTTTTTACTGTTTATAGTTTTTCTCGCTTGTAGAAAGTTGTAGAAGAATTGTGAAGACCTTGTTAGCAGTTGTTGTTTTTGGTGTTAAAGTTGTCGTTTTAGTGATTGTTGTTGTCGTCGAAGCTGGTGTTTAGGTTGTAATTGTTAGGATTTTTGGTTGTAGATGTTGTTATTGCTTGTTAGGGTTTTTAGTTGTATTTGTTGTAATAGTTGTGTTGTTGTTGTTGATGTTAGCATTAGTTGATGTTGTTATCATTGGTTTAGTTGTTGTTGTAATTGCTGTTGTGATCGTTTTTGTAGTTGTCGTCGCTGTCATTCCCATTAACATATGACCCTGACTTATGATATCAAGGTCTTCTTCAGTCCCGTGTATTATTGTGTTATCAATACCAACTACCTCTCACAACCGCCTCTCGTGACGTCATCAGAACCCCTCCCGCGGCCCCCCCAACTCCCCTCCCGCGGCCCCCCACCCACTCCCGCGCCCCCCCACTCCCCTCCCGCACCCCCCTCCCCTCCCGCGCCCCCCCCACTCCCACTCCCGCGCCCCCCCCACTCCCACTCCCCTCCCGCGCCCTCCCACTCCCCTCCCAGTCCCCTCCCGCGCCCCCCGCCTCACTCCCCCTCCCGCCCCCCCGCCTCACTCCCCCTCCCGCCTCACTCCCCCTCCCGCCCCCCCGCCTCACTCCCCTCCCGCCCCCCGCCTCACTCCCCCCGCCTCACTCCCCTCCCGCCCCCCGCCTCACTCCCCTCCCGCCCCCCGCCTCACTCCCCTCCCGCGCCCCCCCCTCTCCCCCACTCCCCCCCACTCCCCTTCCCCCCACTCCCCTTCCCCCCACTCCCCTCCCGCCCCCCCACTCCCCTCCCGCGCCCCCCCCCCACTCCCCTCCCGCCCCCCCCCCCACTCCCCTCCCGCGCCCCCCCACCCACTCCCCTCCCGCGCCCCCCCACCCACTCCCCTCCCGCGCCCCCCCACCCACTCCCCTCCCGCGCCCCCCCACCCACTCCCCTCCCGCGCCCCCCCACCCACTCCCCTCCCGCGCCCCCCCACCCACTCCCCTCCCGCGCCCCCCCACCCACTCCCCTCCCGCGCCCCCCCACCCACTCCCCTCCCGCGCCCCCCCACCCACTCCCCTCCCGCGCCCCCCCACCCACTCCCCCCCCCTCCCCCCGCGCCCCCCCACCCACTCCCCTCCCGCGCCCCCCCACCCACTCCCCTCCCGCGCCCCCCCCACCCACTCCCCTCCCGCGCCCCCCCACTCCCCTCCCGCGCCCCCCACTCCCCTCCCGTGCCCCCCCACTCTCCTCCCGCGCCCCCCCCATTCCCCTCCCGCCCCCCCCACTCCCCTGAGATCCATAGTTCTGAACTCGCTAGTTGTACGAGATTACACCCCCAGTTTATTTCACCTGATTAAACATCCTAATTCTACCAGGTTAACGTCAGGTCAGGTTAGGTTAGGTTAGCTTAGCTGAGTTAGGTTAGTTGGGTTAAGTTAGTTAGCTTAGCGTTTGGTTAGGTTAGGTTAGTTAGGTTGGGGTAGTTACGATGGGTTAAATTAGGCTAGTTTGTTATTTTGGGATTATCTTATGTTAGCGTTAGCGTGTTTAATCTTCAGGTGATCCCAGTTACTCCTTTAGTGTGTTATTTGTGTGCGTGGTTATGGTGTCAGGACATAGTGGACACGCCTCTTATTGTTCTGATCCTGACATAGTGTAGGTCCGCTTGCCTTGTCACACACAGGCTACGAGACTTTTGTCCTGTATGTTGTCTTAACCTTGAACCTTGTGTCACGTACATGTGGGGGGGGGGGGGGTGGAGAGAGAGAGAGGGGGGGTTGGTGATGGAGAGAGAGAGAGAGGTGGGTTGGTGATGGAGAGATGGAGGGAGAAAGAGAGATGATGGAGGGAGAAAGAGAGATGATGGAGGGAGAAAGAGATGATGGGGGGGGGGGGAGAGAGAGAAAGAGAGATGGAGGGAGATGAGAAATAGATGAGAGAGACGCAGACGCTCACACAAACCTCAAAAGCATCCAGAGTATCAACCTTGTGAACGTGTTTGATGACCGTACACACACACACACACAACCCCCCACACACCCCCCCCCACACCCCCCCCCCCCCACCCACCCACCCACACACACCCTAATAAATCCTACATACGAACAATGACCACAATTGACAAGGACCATAAAATATTAACGAGAAGAATAATACACCGTGGAAATAGTATACACAGAGGGTGAAGGAATGTGTATAAACAAAATCATACAGAAATAGAATTAAACCGGATTATATATTTTATTCTAATACAACAATAAATACTATAGATTATATATAACGATTGTGTATTACGTATATAGGGGATAATGAAATGTAAAGGATGTGATATATTTAATCTCTGTTCTAATAAGAGAGTTTGATAAAGTAAAGACCGTAGTTTGATATAATAGACGTGGTTTGTGTATTAAAGAGGAAGATTATGTAACCCGGGTTTGGTTAGGTTAGGTCTGGGGTGGATTAGGTAAGGTTAAATTAGGTATTAGGTTAGGTTGGATGCTATTTACATTCCTCCCTAAATATGGGTCGGGTTAACAGTATTAAAAATGGTTAAATATATTGAAATTATCTTCTGTTGTAATCATCCCTAACTCATACATATTCATACACCTATTCATACATATTCTTATACATATCATATATGTAAGCTTAGTATTCAAGCTTACTATTAACCTGTAAGCTTAGTAGGCCTATTACATGTTCATACTCTATTAAGATGAATATTAAATGTTATAAACTTACTGCATATGTTCATAATAACCAAACTTAAAGCTTCGTGTTTATGCTTATGTTCTAGTTTATATCTGTAAGCTTAGTAATACATGCTAGCTATTGTATGCTTTACAAAAAATGGTCTTAAGCTGATGTTATACTTCGAAGTTTGGGGTGGGAAGGAGGGAAGGGAGGAGTGGGAGGAATTGAGAGAAGAGGGAAGGTGGGAGATAGGGAGGGTGGGTGAGGGAGGTAGGGAGGGTGGGTGAGGGAGGTAGGGAGGGTGAGGGAGGGAGGTAGGGAGGGTGAGGGAGGTAGGGAGGGTGAGGGAGGTAGGGAGGGTGAGGCCAACATCAATGATCTACACAGGTGTTCAAGCTCAAGGGCAGATTAAAACGTGATTGTGAAGCCACGTAATTCACACCTGTACTATACTGCTGTTACCTCTCCTTTCTTCCCTCCTTCACTACCCTTTCCTCCTTCCTTCACTCCCCTATCCTCCTTCAACCTCATTTCCTTCCCTCTCTTACCCTCACTTTCTTCCCTCCCTCGCCCTCACTTTCTTCCCTCCCCCGCCCTCACTTTCTTCCCTCCCCCGCCCTCACTTTCTTCCCTCCCCCGCCCTCACTTTCTTCCCTCCCCCGCCCTCACTTTCTTCCCTCCCCCGCCCTCACTTTCTTCCCTCCCCCGCCCTCACTTTCTTCCCTCCCCCGCCCTCACTTTCTTCCCTCCCTCGCCCTCACTTTCTTCCCTCCCTCGCCCTCACTTTCTTCCCTCCCTCGCCCTCACTTTCTTCCCTCCCACACGTGGCCTCACAATCATGTTTGAAGCTGTCCTTGAGCTTGAACACCTGTGTAGATCATTGGTGTTGCCCTCTCTCCCTCCCTCGCCATCCTCCTTCCCTCCCCCCCTCCTTCCCTCCCCCTTTCCTCGACTGTCAATATTTCTCAACTAAATTTATTATTTTGTTTGAAATATCTCCTGTATTTTGTAAATTTATTTCTCTCTCTCTCTCTCTCTCTCTCTCTCTCTCTCTCTCTCTCTCTCTCGTGTTCCTTTCTATCATTTCTTTCAATGTTCCTTTTATCTCAATATCCTTTCTTTTCCTCCTCCTCCTTCCCTGTCCTTTCGCCCCTTCTTTATCCCCTCTTCTCATCCTCCTTCCCTCTTTCTTTCCCTCTTTCTTTCCCTCTTCCTCCTCCCTTCTTCATCTTCCTCCTTCATCTTCCTTCTCATCCTTCTCCGCCTCCTCCCCCCCTTTCCTTCTCTCTTCTATCCTCCTCTACTCCTTTATCTCCCTCCTTCCTTCTACTTCTCCTCCTTCCCTCTTGTTCACTTCCCCCCCCCCCCCCCCCCCAAAAAAAAAAAGTATAAACATATTGAAAAAAGTTTAGGTACTTTATAACAGGATTTAACCCTACAAGAAGATTCCAAGTAATGGGAATGGCTGGTGGTCCGTTGGGAATAAGCGGACGGGAATAGTTTAAATTCTTTGGAATGTAATTTACATGAGTTAAGTGTTTTTATTCAATTAGGGAAGACAATGAGAGCTATTTTTATTTGTCTCTGGGTAAGTTAGTAAACAGTTTTCTCCTTCAGTGAGTTGGTAAGCAGGTATTCCCTCCTTTCATTAAATCAATTAAACCAGTCTTAAGAGTCGCCTATGACAGCTAAAAGAAAAATGGACTTGAAAGATTTTGAGAGAATTTTTATTTAATAATTTCAAATATTTTAAGTTATTTTTAACACTTACCAAATTTTCAAAAACTAAAAACGAATATTAAAACTTTTTTAAATTATCACAAAAACTTAAAACCAAGAAAATATTGAGTCGGTTTTTGAGAGGCTGTTAGTTTTTATTTGACGACTTGTAAAAATATTGAAATTATTGAAGACATTTGGGATTTTGACTTGTAAGAATATAATGAACGTGATGTAGGTGAACGTGAGGTAGGTGAACGTGGTGTAGGTGAACGTGATATACATAATTGGTTACGTAATAGGATACACAGGTGTGGGTGTGGGGTGATTTTATGAGTGAATGACCTGGTTATGTAGTGTGGGGGGTGGGGGTGGAGGAGTGTGGGGGGTGGGGGTGGAGGAGAGTGGGGGAAGAATAGGGGTGAGATAGGAGAAAGAAGGATGAGAGGGATGGGACAGGTGGAGGAACGGAGAGAGAGAGAGAAAGAAAGAAAGAGAATAAGTGAGGGAAAGAGATAACAGGAGGAAGGAGGAGAAATAAAAAGAATAATGAAAGTGGGAAAGGAGGAAGAGGAAGGAGGAATGAAAGGGAAAATGAGATTTAAGGATGAGATGGAATGAGGAAGAGAAGAGGAATAGGGGTGGGATGGGAGGAACAAGAATAACAAAAGTCAGAGAGAGAAAGAATGGATGCTTCTTACCTTGAAAGTGTGTGTGAGTGCTTGTGCGTGCGTGAGTGTGTGTTGGGCCCACCTCATAAATCTAGGTGTTTTAAAGTCCCCCCCCCCCCCCCCCCCTGTATTGACCCGGGTCTGGCTGGCTCTGCTGATATATCACACCTGGACCATTTTTTTTTATTCAATCTGCCAAATGTCTTTAATTAAGCGTATTTTACCTGTGTTTATTTTGTCATCGCTATATTTAGTCTTAATCTCTGGGACCTGGTTTTAAGTTGCGTTATTTTTGTTGTTTTCTATTTTTAGTTCTGGTCTGTTCTTGCACTGTCGTTATTATCCCCCCCACCCCACCCCCTCCTCTTATCATCCCCACCTGTGCCCCCTCTCCCTTTCCGACCCCACCTGTGTCCCCCCTCCCATCCATCACCACCCCTACCCCCTCCTCTCTTCATCCCCACCTGTACCCCCCCCCCCAGGGTCCAGGTGGAGTAGGGGGTCTGGGGACGCATGGTTCAGGTGCCCAGTAAGATTTAAGAGGTATTATTTCAGGGGTGGCAAGGTAATATTTTGTGTGTGTGTGTGTGACCCATGTACACTATGCCTATTGTTGACGTGTGGGGCGAAGGTGGTTGTTTTCTTTATCACTGTGACCGGATTACTGCTGTGTCATCTGGTGGTGTGTCGCGTGGTAGTAACTGGTGTCGCGTGGTAGTAACTGGTGTCGCGTGGTAATTTTCTTCAGGTGTGTGTGTGTGTGTGTGTGATGGAGATGTGTGGGTGTAATAATAATTAACGGTTTATTGAAAGAGCATGGCAGCCGGATGGCTGAAAATATACAGTTACATAATTGGGGAATGGGTCTCTTGATTTACAAATAATATACAAGTAACATAAGTGATACAAATATGATATATAATAACTAGATGGGGAGAAGGTCATACTACAGGGTATTTCAACATAGTGACAGTGCAAAAAGTAAGATTGACTGGGAGTGAATACACTGGTTGATTACAAGTGGGCTGGTTGACTTGGGCACTGGTGACACATAAGAGGTCTTCCAGTCAGCTGGGCATCTGGCTTAACTGAGAGAAGCATTGATGATGGAGCAGAGGGGTTTAGCAAGCTCCGGGGAGAACTCCTTGAAGAGTTTCATTGGTAAGTCAATGGGGGTGGTAGAGCGTTTTAACTTCAGTTTGTCCAGACGTTTTGCTACTTCAAATTCTTCTACTAAGTCAGTGGGAAAGGTGGGTGGTAGGTAAGCAGGGAGAGTGTGAGTGTGTGTATGATGGTGTAGGTATGTAGATGAAGGTGTAGTTGTTGGGTGTAAAAATATGTATGATTGGGTAGAAGCATTTCAGTGTGTGTGGTGTCTCCTCCGTACAGCTGTTGTGCAGGTGTGCGACAGGTGTTTAATTGTGAACATGAATCCCTCTCCATTCCCTCTTTCACTGCACTAGTCTAAATAATATCCCCCACCCCATATCTCTTATGGTGTTGCATAGCGTATAAACTATATGGCGTAACGAGGCGTATAGCACACGACTTGCATGCGTATTTACCTACTTAATTACCTGCATTCTTAGGGCGGTCTAGTAATGTGTGTTGCTTATCACGTACGCTGTCTGTTGTTTGCAAATTATTACCTACAGGTATATGGTCAGTATTATGTGCGCTGCTTAACACGTGCGACCTATTACGTACAGGTATATGGTCAGTATTATGTGCGCTGCTTAACACGTGCGACCAATTACGTACAGGTATATGGGCAGTATTACGTGCGCTGCTTAACATGTGCAACCTATTACGTACACGGCCATGATGGAGGTCTCACGGTGTTATGTAAGGGGGGGCTCACCTCCTCCTCCTCACTCATGATTTGTGTTGTGAAATGATCTCCTCTCCACCGGGTGAGGTTACGTGCAGTCAGGCGCGGCCGTGTCATCTCTGCCTGCCTGGAGTACAGCAAGATGGCACCGTGTTGTTGACTCTCTCTCTCTCTCTCTCTCTCTCTCTCTCGTTTTCTCGCTTTTCCTTCTCGCTTTTCTCACGTTTTCCTTCTCTCGCTCTCTCTCTTCCCGTTCTTTATGTTCCAGGCCCAGGGAGAGAGGAGGGGGGGGGGGGTGAGGTGAAAGCAACCAGGTGAAGCGTTGTATAATGTCGTGTGTGACCCTTTCCCTGACCTCCTTCCCCCTGTCCCCTTTCTCCCTGTCCCCTTTCTCCCTGCCCCCTTTCTCCCTGCCCCCTTCCCCGTGCCCCCCTTCTCTCTGTCCCCTTGACCCCCTTCCATTTCCCCTGCCCCTTCAACTTTCCCTCCCTTCACCTCTCCCCCTCCACTCCTATCCCCCCTCCACTCCTACCCCCCTCCACTCCTACACTCCTACCCCCTCCCCTTTCTCCGCCTCCCTACACTTTTCTTTGCCGTTATCCTTCAGTGTCTTTAGTATGATTCCTTTTATATTTTGGCTTTGTCGAGTTGTTGTCTCTTGGTTCATTGTGTTGAGATTTCTTTCCACTTTGTGTGTGTGTGTGTTTGTGTGTTTGTGTGTGTAATGGGCAGGATGAAAGTATGGGCAGGTTTATCTACGCCGTTTGCCTCCGTCTTACTAGCAGTAATTGGGCGCCTGGATGTTAATTGACTGCCAGACTGTGCTCCGGGGTGTAATGTTTAGCCAGTGCAGTTGGCGAGCTGTCCGGCCTTCCAAGGTTATGCCATGACACTGGTTTGTATACAGCTCATCAACCGTAGGGTGAGGTTGTGGTGTTGGCAACAGCTTCTACACCTTAGGGGAGATAGTCTACTAACTACTAATGAACGGGGTCACCTCTGTGTAGTGAGGGGATTAAAACAATCCATGGCCAAGCGAGTCATCAGGCGGTCAGTCTCTGAAATTGAGGGGTTACCATAGTGTGTGTGTGGGGGGGGGGGGGGTATGAGGGTGTTAGTAAATCAATAAGAATGCGGGAGGTGAATATTGGTTTATTTTTTATCTTAATTGATGGAAGTGTTTGGTGATATTTATCGACTAGTGACGTTGATTCTCTCTCTCTCTCTCTCTCTCTCTCTCTCTCTCTCTCTCTCTGTGAGTATGAACCCTGAAAAAGGTTGATATGTGACAAATTAGAGTTATTTTTCTCTTATCAGTTTTAAAGGTGAAAGACTTGAAAAAGATCGAAATATGACACCTTGGGAGATATTTTTCTTCCGCTTCTAAAAGTTTAAAGTCTTCATCGATTGACATAAACGGGCGATATTTTTCAGCTTATTACGTTACTTTATACCAATGGGAATATATGTCTGGGTGGAGATCTATATTTTTCTCGATACCGAAGAGTTTAGTAATGTTTAGCGAAGGAAATAATAATATAATCTATTTCCAGTAATTCCTATAACAGCCTGAAATAGATTATAGTTTTCAAATTGTAACTTTTATTGATGATAGTTTTCAGATATCTAATTTTAACAGTGTAGTTGTTTGTGATGATGTAATATAGTTCAGTATATTATGTAATTGATAGCATTATTGGATCACCTGTAGGGGGGTTAGTGTTAGGTGAGGCTAGCTTTATGTTAAGTTAGTGTTAGGTTAGGTTAGCGTTAGGTAAGTCGAGGTGAAATATAAGTTAGGGTGGCCTGTCTTCACGTGATGCGCATTATCTTTAAACTCTAAATACGTAACAGTTAATATATCACACACACACACTAGGTGATATATATTGTTAAGTTATCTTTGACGTGTGAACAATTCTACTCTAATTTAAACATTATTCGATATACATTTCCTCTAAGGCATTATGTCGATTTATTGAAGTATATTAAAAGGGTGAATTTTTTCCTTCGGCTTTTTTTTAAGTTAAAAATAATCGTAATCGAAAAATATTTAAAGATAAGTGTTTCTAAGAGCGTGGGAGTTAGCAGGTGTGTGTAAGTTCGTTCAGGTGTGGTTTAATTGGTGTGACGTCATTGCTGACCGAAAATGATGATAAGATTCCGTTTTAGCTTTACTTTGTCTGGGAACATTAACCACCCGGTGATGGGTTAAGGTGCGTTCCAGCGTTGGTTTTGAAGAGTTGACCTTGTGTAGCCAAGAGGATGTGGTGTATTAATGTTAGCCACATCTCTCTCTCTCTCTCTCTCTTCTCTCTCTCTCTCAATTTGATTAGCAGAATGGCCAATGAAGTCGGGCAAGTCTAAAACTTTACGAACGATTGTTTATTTGGTCTGTTTGGGTGAAGCAAATCCCTCGGCTGTCCAGGATACTCGAAGAAGCGTCCCCGGCCCTGAGAGCTGTTACCTGAGGCTGGGTGATGTGAAGTGGTGGAGGTTAGGCTAGGGGGTGGAGAAAAGAGGTTTGGTGGTTAGGTTAGGGGGTGGAGAAAAGAGGTTTGGTGGTTAGGTTAGGGGGTGGAGAAAAGAGGTTTGGTGGTTAGGTTAGGGGGTGGAGAAAAGAGGTTTGGTGGTTAGGTTAGGGGGTAGAGAAAAGAGGTTTGGTGGTTAGGTTAGGGGGTAGAGAAAAGAGGTTTGGTGGTTAGGTTAGGGGGTGGAGAAAAGAGGTTAGGTGGGTGGTAGGATGTAGAGACTGAGGGACTAACAACCCTATTCCACCTACAGATTACACGTGACAGACAATCATGGTTAATTTGTTTTAGTAACGCCTCATTAGTCAGATCAGTTAATTGAAGTGCAGTAATTAGTGGGCAGCAAACACCTGTGACATCATTTAATCGTCAACAGTGTGTGTGTGGAGTGTGAAGTGTGAGTGACTAACTAGAGTGTGTGAAGTGTGAGTGACTAACTAGAGTGTGTGAAGTGTGAGTGACTAACTAGAGTGTGTGAAGTGTGAGTGACTAACTAGAGTGTGTGAAGTGTGAGTGACTAACTAGAGTGTGTGAAGTGTGAGTGACTAACTAGAGTGTGTGAAGTGTGAGTGACTAACTAGAGTGTGTGAAGTGTGAGTGACTAACTAGAGTGTGTGAAGTGTGAGTGACTAACTAGAGTGTGTGAAGTGCGAGTGACTAACTAGAGTGTGTGAAGTGCGAGTGACTAACTAGAGTGTGTGAAGTGCGAGTGACTAACTAGAGTGTGTGAAGTGCGAGTGACTAACTAGAGTGTGTGAAGTGCGAGTGACTAACTAGAGTGTGTGAAGTGCGAGTGACTAACTAGAGTGTGTGAAGTGCGAGTGACTAACTAGAGTGTGTGAAGTGCGAGTGACTAACTAGAGTGTGTGAAGTGCGAGTGACTAACTAGAGTGTGTGAAGTGCGAGTGACTAACTAGTGCGAGTGACTAACTAGTGTGTGTGAAGTGTGAGTGACTAACTAGAGTGTGTGAAGTGTGAGTGACTAACTAGTGTGTGTGAAGTGTGAGTGACTAACTAGTGTGTGTGAAGTGTGAGTGACTAACTAGAGTGTGTGAAGTGTGAGTGACTAACTAGTGTGTGTGAAGTGTGAGTGACTAACTAGTGTGTGTGAAGTGTGAGTGACTAACTAGTGTGTGTGAAGTGTGAGTGACTAACTAGTGTGTGTGAAGTGAGTGACTAACTAGTGTGTGTGAGTGACTAACTAGTGTGTGTGAAGTGTGAGTGACTAACTAGTGTGTGTGAAGTGAGTGACTAACTAGTGTGTGTGAAGTGTGAGTGACTAACTAGTGTGTGTGAAGTGCGAGTGACTAACTAGTGTGTGTGAAGTGCGAGTGACTAACTAGTGTGTGTGAAGTGCGAGTGACTAACTAGTGTGTGTGAAGTGCGAGTGACTAACTAGTGTGTGTGAAGTGCGAGTGACTAACTAGTGTGTGTGAAGTGCGAGTGACTAACTAGAGTGTGTGAAGTGCGAGTGACTAACTAGTGTGTGTGAAGTGCGAGTGACTAACTAGAGTGTGTGAAGTGCGAGTGACTAACTAGTGTGTGTGAAGTGCGAGTGACTAACTAGTGTGTGTGAAGTGCGAGTGACTAACTAGAGTGTGTGAAGTGTGAGTGACTAACTAGTGTGTGTGAAGTGTGAGTGACTAACTAGTGTGTGAAGTGTGAGTGTCTTGTACATTGAAGTAATTCGTGTGGTGTCTTATGTCAAATATTAGTCGCGTAATGTGTTTCTCTCGTGTTTTAAAAGATACCTTACGTGTTTTTTTAATGTGTATATAGGTAGACTTTTAATATTATTGTGATTGTTGTGCTTCTTGTTGATGTACTAGTTACTGAAGTTATTTATATACTTACGGATATATTTGAATGTCAGTAAGTCGTGGTTACTCATCTGCATATCTGCATAATTTCTCAACTACCTAATTACCCAACTCGTTTATTTAATTACGTAACTTAACGACTTAAATTAGTGACTTATCTACTTATATATCTAACACACCTGTCTTAACACACCTGTCTTAACACACCTGTCTAGAACCTTAAGTAACAACTCTACTTAACACTTCTGACTTATTTACTTAAAACCATTTAGTAACCCATCTACTTAAATAATTGTTACTTTATTAAATTATCAAGTATCTCGTCCACTTAAGTACTCATATAAGTAGTTAACCGGAATTACCATGTAACTTTTTCAACACTACTAAACGTATTAGCTAATTATATTGACTGATGTAACTAATTACTTAAAATTTGTAGCCCATTCACGTAGCTAACTCATCTGCTTAAGTATTCACGTAGCTAACTCATCTGCTTAAGTATTCACGTAGCTAACTCATCTGCTTAAGTATTCACGTAACTCATCTGCTTAAGTATTTCCGTAACTCCTCTGTAAGTATTCACGTAACTCACCTGCTTAAGTATTCACGTTACTCCTCTGTAAGTATTCACGTAACTCATCTGCTTAAGTATTCACGTAACTCATCTGCTTAAGTATTCACGTAACTCATCTGCTTAAGTATTCACGTAACTCATCTGCTTAAGTATTCACGTAACTCATCTGCTTAAGTATTCACGTAACTCATCTGCTTAAGTATTCACGTAACTCATCTGCTTAAGTATTCACGTAACTCATCTGCTTAAGTATTCACGTAACTCCTCTGTAAGTATTCACGAAACTCCTCTGTAAGTATTCACGTAACTCATCTGCTTAAGTATTCACGTAACTCCTCTGTAAGTATTCACATAACTCATCTGCTTAAGTATTCACGTAACTCTTTCTGAACCCTGCTAGATATTCCTTCTCTATCTCGCAATTATTATGTAGGGTGGGGGAGGGGTTAACAGGTGTGGAGGAGGGATTAGCAGGTGTGGGGGAGGGGTTAACAGGTGTGGAGGAGGGATTAGCAGGTGTGGGGGAGGTGTAGCAGGTGTGGGGGAGGGTTTAACAGGTGTGGAGGAGGGATTAGCAGGTGTGGGGGAGGGATTAGCAGGTGTGGAGGAGGTGTAGCAGGTGTGGGGGAGGGGTTAACAGGTGTGGAGGAGGGATTAGCAGGTGTGGAGGAGGGATTAGCAGGTGTCTCCTATCCATATCAGGTAGCATAACCACTAATTTATATATAACTGACGTTAATTATATATACTGTATAATGTATAATATAAATAGTGTTTCATGTATCTTGAGAATATGTATAAACACGCACGCGCGCGCACACCTTCCCCAGCAACCAACCTACCCCCCCCCCCACACACACACCCACACCCACCCACCCGCGCGCACACCTTTCCCAGCAACTCACATCAGTAGGCTTAGTTGCCGAGGGTTCACCAGGTGTTGGGTCACTCTGTGTTGGTCATATATATATTTTTTTTTGCTCAGGTAACAAACAAGGGTGCGGAGGCTGGGGAGGCGGGAGCAGAATCAGAGAACAAAATAAATTACGGTAATTTCTATCATTAAGCTAAAGTTTTTAATTTTTGTTGTATTTTTTTTTCATTATAAAGTTGTAGACAAAAACTTCTAATCGAATAATCATATGTTTCCCCACTTCCGTCACTACTTGCTCTGTAACGACCGCTAATTTAGATAATTACTCCGATAATTGGTATAATTTAATAATTGGTTAATTTGATAATTGGAACTCGCTCTTAGCAATGTGGTAGGGATTAATAACTTGAAGGTAACTGATGTTTGTCTTGTTTGTTTGTTTGTCTGTACGTGTGTGTGTGCTTGTCTGTACGTGTGTGTGTGTTTGTCTGTACGTGTGTGCGTGTTTGTCTGTACGTGTGTGCGTGTTTGTCTGTACGTGTGTGCGTGTTTGCCTGTACGTGTGCGTGTTTGTCTGTACGTGTTTGTCTGTACGTGTGTGCGTGTTTGTCTGTACGTGTGTGCGTGTTTGTCTGTACGTGTGTGCGTGTTTGTCTGTACGTGTGTGCGTGTTTGTCTGTACGTGTGTGCGTGTTTGTCTGTACGTGTGTGTGTTTGTCTGTCTGTATGTGTGTGAGATTGTACCTTGTGGAGTCTGTTTACTCTACCTCGTTTACATATTTTGTTTACCCAATTATAGTGGCCGAGTCGGAGGAAGGAGGGCGATGGTCAGTGTAGGATCTCCTTATTGTTCTTGATATTGGCCCTCCACTATCCCACTCCTGCCCTTGCCGTCTCCTCCACAGGTCTATTGCCCTCTTGTGTCTTAGACGTACTAACTTTTTTACTCGTTTTAACCTTGACAACTGAGTGTGTTTGGCGTGACCTCCTGTGTTGGTAGCGACTTGATGTGGTGTTTGGTTCTCCTTCCTGGGTGTTAAATGTCTCCCCGAGGTCCGCCTGTTATGTCTTGTGTAAGCTGTTCTCAGGCCCACACGCTGCTCTACTTACACTATCGAGATGGCTTATGACTGAAGTAATTTAAGTCGTTTTGTGTTGTAAGTATTTTATTGAGTTTGTCTCTTTCAAGGTTTGGTCTCCCTCCTTGTGTGGTGTGGTCTCCCTCCCTCCTTGTGTGGTGTGGTCTCCCTCCCTCCTTGTGTGGGTGTGGTCTCCCTCCCTCCTTGTGTGGCGTGGTCTCCCTCCCTCCTTGTGTGGCGTGGTCTCCCTCCCTCCTTGTGTGGCGTGGTCTCCCTCCCTCCTTGTGTGGCGTGGTCTCCCTCCCTCCTTGTGTGGCGTGGTCTCCCTCCCTCCTTGTGTGGCGTGGTCTCCCTCCCTCCTTGTGTGGCGTGGTCTCCCTCCTCCCTCCTTGTGTGTTGTGGTCTCCCTCCTCCCTCCTTGTGTGTTGTGGTCTCCCTCCTACCTCCTTGTGTGTTGTGGTCTCCCTCCTACCTCCTTGTGTGGCGTGGTCTCCCTCCCTCCCTCCTTGTGTGGCGTGGTCTCCCTCCCTCCCTCCCCTCCCTCCTTGTGTGGCGTGGTCTCCCTCCCCCCTTGTATACTGTAGTCCAGGCTGAGACAAACGGGTACTTGTTAGGGCTGAAAAGAAGTATATTAATATTTGCCGGAACAATATATGACTCCTGGTGTTTGGTTCTCTCTCTCCTCCACTGGCTCCTCTGCTCGGTCCTTCGTCTGTCACGTCCCCTCGGTCTTCTTCCTTGCCGCCCTCAAGTGTCAAGACAGTATTGTCCTCACCCAAGTCGAGTTTTAGGTTCTTGTGCGCCACCATTGCCAGTCAAACAAGTTAAAAAGTTCATACAGATCATATAGCATTTGTGGTGGTTCGATTCTGAGGCTTTCCCAGCCCGCCCGCGGTTGTAAAAGGGCCAGGGAAGTAAAAGCGTTCGAATGTAGTTCCTCCCTCCCTCCGTATTCGATAATTTAAGGAAGACTCCGCGGATCGAGAGAAGGAAAATAAATCGGTTTTAGCTTTGCATCATGAATATTTCGGTCTAGTTCTATATTCACTCGTGTTCGTCTTTATTTAATGGCACACCTGCTCTTCTTATGTCGGTTTGGTGGAGACAGATATCACCTTTAAGTATCTGGAGTCTTACTCACCTGATGTATATACAGTATGTATGTATGTAATATAAAATATGTAGTTAATGTATGTATTTGCTTTTAATATTTATATATAGTACATGTATTTGGTAATGTGCGCACGCACTGCACGTGTATAGGTTGCAAATAAAATTTGAATATATATATATATATATATGCAAGTAAATCACTGTAGGTGCGCGTGATCTAGGTATATGCTGATAACCACCAGGAAAGAAGAAAACACGAAGTTCCCGAACTTCGTGTTTTCTTCTTTCCTGGTGGTTATCAGCATATATATATATATATATATATATATATATATATATATATATATATATATATATATATATATATATATATACTTCATTTTTAGTCCATTTAACACGCGGATAAAATCACACGGGAAAATGGAAACAACGGAGTACCTTAGCTTTCGTCTTTATTCAAGACATCTTCAGAGGCAACTGGATTACATGGACAGAGAGAGGCTTAAATATACAGGGTGACCTGAAAAACATGAGGTCAGGTCAAAATGATGACATCCACTAATCCCCACACCAACACACACGTAGAGGAGCTTAAGAGAAGGGAGGTGACGTGACTAGTCAAGGTAAGGTGACGGTATGCCAGCTGTGACGGGCGTGGTGAGGTGTGTGTACGTGGATGTGTTGGGGTGTGAGTATATGGCGTGTATGTGTGTGTATATGGCAGGTGTTTATAGGAACACTTGTCTCTTAGTAGACTGACAGATGAGCGTTGGTCGTGCAGGTAAGTAATTTATCAAGTAGTTCGTTGGCATTTTTTATTCATTTTTCGTTTTGAGTCCTTGTGTCATCTGTCGAGGTGGGTTGTGAACTCAGCCAGAGAGGGGGAGAGGTGACGGGTGGGAGGTGTATGTGTCGGGCTACTGTATGTGTCGGGCTACTGTGTGTGTGTCATTCTGCGCATACACAGCCTCTTTGGACTCATTCTGCGCATGTCTCATCTATAACTTAATTTTTTCACATACCAAGCGTCTGTCAGCGCGTCATTACACACAAACTTAAATTCGTCTTTGTCCGTTCTGTCTGTCAGGAGGAGGAGAGGAAATGAGGGGTGATGATGGGGAGGAAAGGGGAGAGGGGTAAAGATGGGGAGAAACGGGAGAAGGTGATGATGGAGAGGAAATGGGAGAGTGAAGTACAATATATGTTGTCTATGAATAAATTAATAAATAAATAAGTAAATAAACAAATTATTGAACCAGCAGCTAGCAGAGGCGCCACACACATGTATACAGCTGTCAGGTGTGGGATGTGTGCAGTATATAAATTACTTAATGCCGCCCACACCTGCCAGCGGGGGTGAACAGGTGTGCCCCCCCCCCCCCCCCGAGTACGTGGTGGTTGTGTGTGTGTGTTTGTCTACACCTGCGCTGCTCGTCATTGGTAGGTGGTTTGGTGTGGGCATACTGTAAGAATGTGTATTGGTGGTTAGTGGGTTGTTAGTGACGTTAGTTGGTGGTGTGGCTTGTTAGTGTGTTGTTAGGATGTCTTGTTGGTTGTCTGTGCAAGAGAAGAAGAAAGGAAGAAGAGTAAAAGGAGAAGGGAAGAAGACTAAATGGGGGGGGGGGAAGAGGAAGAGGAAGAAGAGAGATGGAGAAGAGGAAGAAGAGAGGAGTAGGGCGGAAGAAGAGAATGGACGGGGGAAAGCCTAGAAAACTGAAAAGGAAGAGTAGGAAGAGAGATAAGGAGAAGAGGTAAAAGGAGGATGAAGGGAGGAAAAGCGGGAAGGAAGGGAAAGGAAGAGGAAGACTGAAAAGAAGGAAGGAAGGAAGGTGAGGATGAGGGAAAAGCAGCAAGAGGAGGAAGGAGCAAGAGGAGGAAGGAGCAAATGTAGGAAGAGGACAAGTGTGAGCCATTTTCATTCACGTCAACACCTGTCTTCATAAAGTGCAAAGATCAGTGTCTCTCGCGGGATGGTGTGCAGGTGTGCGGAAGTCTGGAGTTTATACCACGTGTATGAGAGAGAGAGAGAGAGAGAGAGAGAGAGATTTATATTTCGCTCGTTTCGGATTGTCTTTCTCTCTTGTTTACTGTTGGTCTAGTGTGTATTTATCGTCACCATCCACCGACCTGCCACAGTTTTATTTTGCCGGGACTTTCAGAAGATATTTTATGCTCAGTAATTCCTTACCTAGTCTGGTTGAGTGACCTGACTTGTCCTGTAGTTTTGCTAGTTACTGGCGGCTATGGACTAAAAGGCGAATAGGGGCGATGATAAAGGGTTAGTGGTCTAATGGGTGAAGGAAGTCGAGGTGGTAAATAGGCTTTAGGGGTGAGTGGCTGATAGTTTTTAAGGGGTAAGGTATGTGGTGCGAGGATAGGAGGAAACAGTTAAGGGGTATATAACTATATAGGGAGTTTAATAGAAAGGGAGGTAGCTAGGGGTATAGTGATAGGTCTAAGGGGAGTTAAAATAAGGGTTAAGGGGTTACTTGACACATGTGAGAAGGTACCTGACCTAGCTCAGTTGCTACCTGACCTAGCTTGGAGAAGGACGAAAATGATTCCGGGACTTAGAAACCTTCCATATCAAGATAGGTTAAAGAAACTAAACTTGCATTCCCTAGAAAGACGAAGAGTGCGGGGAGATATGATAGAAGTATTTAAGTGGGTGAAAGGAATCAATAAAGGGGATATAGATAAAGTTCTTATAATATCCGAGCAGGATAGGACTCGGAGCAACGGATTTAAGTTGGATAAGTTTAGGTTTAGGAGGGAGATAGGAAGGAACTGGTTCACAAATAGGGTGGTGGACGAGTGGAACAAGCTTAGCAACTTTGTAGTAAGTGCTGGAAAATTTCAAAAGGAGGCTGGATAGATTCATGGATGATAGAGAGTGGTAGTAACTCTCGACAGGAGCTGCCATGCACAGGCCAACCGGTCTATTGCAGACTCCATATTTTCCTATGTTATGTACCTAATCGTTAATGGGATCCAAGGAGGTGCTGGGGTGGGTGGGGTCAAGAGGAGGTGCTGGGGTGGGTGGGGTTAAGGGGGGTGCTGGGGTAGGCGGGGTTAAGGGGGAAGGGGTGTCAGGGTTAATGGGTCCTGGCATAGGGACAAGCCCAAGGGGGTGACACTTGGTGGGAGCAGTGCCAGTGGGTGGGGGGGGGGGGGATTTCCAGGGTCATAATGGTATAAGAGTAATACGTAGGCATCCACGTGTATAATGTTAAGGCACCCACGTATAATGTTGAGGCACCCACGTGTATAATGTTGAGGCACCCAGATAGTGTTAAGTGCCATATTAGTAAGGATGTAACGAATCATACTTAACAGACGAGGTATTTAGGTAAACGTGGGCAGAAAGTTATGTAGAGTTTCACGGTGTCTCGCAGTATTTCACGCCACATTTGCAGTGATATCCTTAAAATTGGGTTAAATTTAGCACCTTCAGTGATTCATCCATATGCACACGACCGATGCTCCATGTTGTTGCTTTATACCTGCATCAGGAAGTGTACCAAGTTTATGCTGGGAGGAAAATGAGGAACATCTGAAGATTTGCTCCGGGTTTTTTTCCCCTTCGGGTGATTAAATTCCCTAATATACTTGGGGTTTGGTGAAGTTAAAGTTGGGTTAGGTTAGTGTTGGGGGATTAATCTCTTAAGGTGAATTAAGCTTGGGCTAATTTTGTGATTTGAAAATGGTTTAGTGCGCCAACTGTTGTAGGAATATGAACATGTTCTTATTGTTTTCAGGTGTTGCCCGGGATAGATATGAAATAATTATATATAACTCGGATTGATTTCTAGCTGACTGTTCCATCGTGTTAATCTTGTGGTGTGTATTAAGTGTCCTCACGGTAGGGCAGTTCGGGGCTGAAAAAAAAAAACCCAGGAAATCAATCGACATAAATGACCCCTACCAGAAATCTTGCAGCATAGCACACTGTTAGGGATATCTTTTGTCACTTATCTTCCTCTTTGAGACACCGGTATCTCCACAGTCAGTGTTGTGAGGAGGTATACTCAATAGTGTCGCCACCACTTACCTTAAGTCGGCCAACTGTGTGAGAAACTCCTTCACAAAGTTATTTTTTTTTCCTGTCATATAACCTCTATAAATTATCTTGCTTCAAATAATTTAAGTCTTTGGCAAGGGGACGCCTCGGTGGCCTGTCAACAACACTTGTCTTGTCTCTCCCCGCACATTTTATTGAGTTAGTGTTTTAAGACCCAGCTGTGTATTGTTTTAGAGATGTTGTTTTTCTCTTTCCTGCTGTGGATGTTACTCACTTGTGGTTGGCGACTGTTAGTAGTGAGGGGGTGTTCCGGCTGGTGAAGATTATATGGACGTATTTTGGCTTGATGGAGGAGGCTCGACAACAGTGGTGTGTGTGTGTGGAGGTCTGAGATGTGACAAAAACTCCATTGATTTGAGTTATCAGCTAATCATTGTATTGTTTATCTGTCTGTTGCTGAGGTGTTGGCTATTCAGTGTGTCACCTGGATGACTTCAGGTAATAATTTTTTCTCTGGATCAGTCGTCAAATTGTTTAAGTTGTTATACCTTTGCCTCAACACAGCTGGGAGAATATAGGAGATGGTGGGAAAGGTGTCCAACAAGCTGAGTGAGACAAGTGGCCGTGAATGTTTACCTCAGTCCCCGGCAACACTGGATAAGGGACATGGGGGGGGGGGGGGGAAACCGCGTGGGCTAACTAAAGTCATCAGTCAACCTCCATGATATGACAAGTTAATGCTGTAGGGATGGTTTGAGTGAATGCGTCCTGGACTCGAACCAATGACCTTTAAGATGCGAGTCCTTTGTTTTAACCACTCGGCCTCCTCACTCACTCCATATAATATTCCCTGCCAGAAAAAAAAATGTCCCGGCATATTTTAAGTGTTTCTCTTGTTCACAGTGAATCATGAAACAGCTTTACATGGATAAACAGAATCTTCGAATGTCTGTTGCCCGCAAGACTTGTATTTCTTCTTAATACTCGCGTGGATCAAGTCCCTCGCGTGGATAAGTCCCTCCCCCACACACGATACACCGCACCACATACTGCCACCACTTGAGGGGGGGGGGGGGGGGGCGGGCAGGCAGCTTTTAATTTAAGGAGCTACCTGTAAGCAGTTCAGGCGTTTCGTTAGCAGTGGGAATTTTCAGTCGACAAATGTGGAGGTTGTAAATTATTGGTTATGTGCACACTTGCGCTGTTTGGTGTTTGATGCCATGTTTAGGCACAGCCACAGGGCCGTTTTAAACATCCATAGGGCCACAATGTTCAATACCACAATCTACAACAATATGTAATATCAAGAATGCACCGAACATAGTTATAGACTACCTGGAAATGACACACACACAGACACACACACAAAACAATGATGTAACGTGTATAAATATTCGTTATTACACAGACTTAAGAGATTTAGAATTTCTTAGTGAAGAGACGTGTTCTCTACCCTGTGTCCTACGATATTGGTAAAGGCGAAAAAAAAATATCTCGAGTCTGGAGAGAAAACAGGTCGAGTTTGGCTCGCCTGAAGATTAGCCCACACACTTATGTCACCTGAGGATTAAACACCCTTACATTACCTAGGCTGATTTGATTTGGTTAGGTTAGCATTGTTAAGTTGGATTAGGTTAGGTTAGCGTTGAGTTAGATTAGTGTTAGGTTTGCTTTGGGTTAGGTTAGTCATAGGTTAGGTTAGTTTAGCGCTTAGGTGGATAATGTTAAGGTGAAGTAGCTGGGGGGCGGGGAGGGGGTTAAGCTTAAGGTGAAGTAAGCTGGGGAGTGGGGGTTAATGTTAAGTTATTCATGCTAGTTTTTATGTAAAGAACAGTAGGAAAAAAGTATTAGTAACGCCCTGGGCTGCTTCAGGAGGAAGGTGTGGAAACGCTATGAGTGTCTCGCTAACGTTAAGTGCGTCTGTCGGCCTCTTCTGTCATTAGAGGGTCTTGAGCTGTTTTATTGATTTTATTTGTTTTTTAGAGTTATATTTATGTTAGTTTTCACTGTGGGTGTGTGCGTGCGTCAGTAGAGAAACGTCATACACTTTAAATAGTTTTGAGCTTATCATAGTGTCACACATAATCATACATATGAGTGTCAACATACCACAACAAAGCATATGCGATCTAATTCCCCCCCCCCCCCAAATGTTGATATGCTAGGATATACCTTTTATCAGTAGACGTGTGAGTATATCCCACCTGTGATTGATATATGCATAGATGTGTGTGTGGGTGGAACAGCTGCTCCTGACATGGTAGGTGTGTGGGTGGAACAGCTGCTCCTGACATGGTAGGGGGGGGGGGGGGGGGGTGTGTGTGTGGCGAATTAATGTGTTATGTTATAGTTGGTGTTGCGCTAATTTGGCTATTGTTCTGCCTGGCGTTAAGGTATATTACCATATATCCATACTCTTGTGTTATACATCGTTATACCCGTTGTTTGAGTACATGTCTGTGTTGTTGGTTTACGGCTACATAACTCTGAAGGTTGAATTATTATATAAATCTGAGAGTAATGTAATGTAACTCAGATTATTATATATTAATCTGAGGTTTTTTGTGTGGTAAGATGAAGTTGTTGTTATGAGTTATATGATTCTAGATGTTTAATTAGGATTATAAAAATCTGAGAACTGTATTGGGGGTTACAAAAATCTGAGGACTGAGTTGGGGGTTACAAAAATCTGAAAACTAAGATGGGGTTACAAAAAAAAATCAGAAGTTTGAATTTAGATTACAGCGAACTGAATGCGTAATTA
Organism: Homarus gammarus; assembly: GCA_958450375.1. Classification (NCBI taxonomy): domain Eukaryota; kingdom Metazoa; phylum Arthropoda; class Malacostraca; order Decapoda; family Nephropidae; genus Homarus; species Homarus gammarus. Next base: position 1,169,983 of record CAUDMG010002671.1, on the reverse strand, counting down.
CATAAATCTGGGCTTTCAGGAATCAGGGAGTTGGTGTATTATTATTATTATTATTATTATTAGAGAACTGTTTTGGGTGGGTAGCTACTTTTTGTTCCCTAGGGGGTGATGAAAGGTGTTAAACCAGTCGGGTGATGACTCTGCAGGTGGGTGAGGTTGATGATGGCTCCTGCTTTGTGTGAGGAAGTGAGAGGGTAGGTGAGAGGGAGAGAGGGGAGGAGAGAGAGGAGGGAGAGAGGGGGGAGAGAGAGGGGGGGAGAGAGAGAGAGGGGGGGAGAGAGAGAGAGGGGGGGGGGGTCTTTTCATATGGCTCGTGTGGGCTATAGGTTAACTTAAAAACCATAAGAAAATAAGGAGTCTGCAATAGGCCGGTTGGCCTTTGCATGGCAGCTCCTGTCGAGAGTTACTACCACTCTCCATCATCCATGAATCTATCTAGCCTCCTTTTGAAACTTTCCAGCGTTCCAGCACTTACTACAAAGTTGCTAAGCTTGTTCCACTCGAACTTGAACCGGTAGTAGTAGTTATAGTAGTAATTGTTGTGATTGTAGTGGTAGATGGTGAGAGAGGGGGGGGGGGGGCGTCAGCTTGTATTTATCCCTGATAGACTCCTGGGCACAGCAAGAGAAAGTCGCGTGTATTAACAGAAGGAATAATGCATGCGGTAGAGTCACTAACCCACTCACTGTAACCTGACCTGACCTGACCTAACCTAACCCAACCCACTCACTGTAACCCAACCCAACCCACTCACTGTAACCTAACCCACTCACTGTAACCTGACCTGACCTGACCCGTTCACTGTAACATCAGGACACACACACACACACCACTCTGTCACCCAACGGAAGGTTAGAATTATTAGTTAAGTTTACCACCGTATTATAAAGAAAAATAATGGATTGAATATTGTCTAGTAAGTTGTGTTTGACATTTGGAAAGTGTGTGTGTGTGTGTGTGATGAAAGAGGGGGGGGGGGTGTATTATAAAAGCTGCCATATGTGGAGTATGACTGGTTTAGTAATAGTTGTAAACCTGAGGTCATTACCAGGACTAGGTACAGTCTATACACGTGCCAACACTAAATTGATCCAAACATATTACCGGTCAAGGACGGACGTAAAGGTCATACCCAGGAGTCATATAGGTCGATGGCTGGATAATACACTGCTATCACTCCTTAACTAGCTCCTGGACTGCTATCACCCCTTAGCTAGCTACTGGACTGCTATCACTCCTTAACTAGCTACTGCACTGCTATCACCCCTTAGCTAGCTACTGCACTGCTATCACTCCTTAACTAGCTACTGCACTGCTATCACTCCTTAACTAGCTACTGCACTGCTATCACTCCTTAACTAGCTACTGCACTGCTATCACTCCTTAACTAGCTACTGCACTGCTATCACCCCTTAACTAGCTACTGGACTGCTATCACTCCTTAACTAGCTACTGGACTGCTATCACCCCTTAACTAGCTACTGGACTGCTATCACTCCTTAAGTAGCTACTGGACCAGGTGAAATTTGTGCCCATTATCATTTATATCTTCGGCAGTCATGAAGGATTAAAATATCCCAGGAAAAAAAAATTATCACAAAAAAGAAACATTGGTTCATATGACTTTCTGTGAGCCAGGTGTTGAAAGTCAAGATTTTAAGATAGAGGAAGAAAAAAACTTGCCTCGGTAGGGAAAACCAGAGATGAAAAGTTTATTGAAAAACAAAATGATTAACACAATGAAGATTTAATTTAGTGAGAACGGGAACACTGTGTTGGTGGTGTGTTATTTTAATGGTGTTGATAATGATTCGTAATGACTAGTAATGAAATTTATAGCACTAAGCATCAAATACGACGATGATGATGGTAACCGCGTCAGTACAGTCATAATAATAATAATAACAACCTACAAAAGAAAAAGAAAATGACACCCACATAATTAAAAGCACTTAAATAATGTACACACCATGAACGTTAGCCACCACCACCACCACACTTGGCCACCACCACCACCACACTTGGCCACCACCACACTTGGCCACCACCACCACCACACTTGGCCACTACCACCACTACCACCACACTTGGCCACCACCACCACCACCACACTTGGCCACCACCACACTTGGCCACTACCACCACTACCACCACACTTGGCCACCACCACCACCACCACCACACTTGGCCACCACCACCACCACACTTGGCCACCATCACCACCACCACCACCACCACCACACTTGGCCACCACCACCACACTGGCCGCCGCCACCACCACACCTGGCCACCACCACTACTGAGAACCATTAACGACGAATAAGAAAACTTGTACTATTTTATTCCTTTTCTGCGAGACGTGAGTCGACATTCTGGTGTGATTAATAACACTGTAGGAAAGATTGTGCGCTTAAGTCTGGGTAGTAGGGCCAAGTGTTGTGGGTTAGGAAATTATTTTAATTTTGTCAGGCTCTGTATACACTGTGGCGTTTGTTTTTTTTTATATAATATATGCAGTATATAATGTGTGTGGCGTCACATAGACTAAACCTTAACTGAAGTTGTTGCCAAACTGAGAAAGCGTTTGTTTATGTTCCTGTAACCTTATGATTATAGTTCATGTGTGGTAATGTTTGGTGTATCTACGAACACACACACCTACACACACACCTACATCTACGTACACCTACACACACATCTATTTAAATATCAGCAGCAGCACCACGTTTACACTTCCTTAATTAAAAACTTCAGACTAACAAGAGTTAAAATGTCGTCTATCGTGGTGACTAAGGCGGTGCACCAGCTGAGGGTAATGTGGCGTGTTCCTGCGGCGCCGCTAGGGGTCACATCAGGGCTTCATATAGGTTAAACCACGCTATTTGTTTTATTTAATTATTTATGTGTGTGTGTGTCCCAATACCTGAATTTTTAACTACTGTAGATGAACATGGTAGTTTTATGGGCCCTTACAGACTAAACCTATCTAAAACACACACACAGTCATGCTAACTTTGAACCCCTGGCATGACCACCTGGACGTCATGTAAAAATAATGGAGTTTTGGATGACTATATTAAAGGCTGTGGCTGTCGATCCGTGTCTGTCTGGGTATGCCAAGGGTGTTGACTAGGTAACTATGGTGTTGACAAGCTAACTATGGCGTTGAGCTTAAGGTCATCCGCCTCTTACGTAGAAGACATACGATAAAAAAATAAATAAATTAAGAGAAAAAACACTTATGATATTTGGGAACCTTGTGCAAGCCGTTAGTGACGATAATGGTAAATGTCGTAGTGGTAATTCGTTTATCTAGCGACATATACACACCTAATAACACTTACACACACACATAACACTTACACACACACACTTAACACACACACACACACACTTAACACACACACACACTTAACACTTAACACACACACACACTTAACACACATACTTACGCCTAACACACACATGAGCCTAAACACACACACACCTGATTTAAATAGTGTGCGTGCGCGTGTGTGTGCGCGCGCGTGTGCGTGTGTGTTGCGTGGTGGGGGCGTGGAACCGAGCTCTTGGGGGAAGTCCGAGGGAGACACGAGGGAAATACCCCGCCTAAGGTCATGTACTCTGTTTCAACACCCTCCTCCTCCTACTATTCCTCGTCCTTGTTTACTACTGCTGCTGCTGCGCCTCTTCCTTTTTTTTATTCCTTCTCCTCATCTTCCTCTTTATTTGCGTCTCCTTTTGCTCCTCTTATTTTATTCCTCTTTATCTTTAATTATTTCTGCTATTCCTCCTTTATTCTTCTTACTCTTTTCTTTTTTTATTTTTTCCTCCTTTTCTCCTCTTCCTCTTTTATTCCTCTTCCTCCTCCTCCTTCCTCTTTTTCTCGTTTTTTTTTACTCCTTTACTTTACTTCGCCTTTTACTATCTCCTTATTTTTTCTTCGTGGCAATGAACAGCGACAAGATCTACCTGAGCTCTCTTTTCTGTCTGTCTGTCTGTGTCTGTCTCTGTCTGTCTGTCTGTCTGGTCAAAATTAGGCAACCTAGTACAGTACATATACACCTGTCTTCAGTCATGCCAATAAAGGTGTTACGTTAACTCTCTTTTTTTTTGGCTTCTCATAAAAATCTGATGCTGTTCTTACTAACTCATTTCCTGGTTTATTCTTGACACACACACAGACACACACACACACACGATACAGACAGACAGACGCAGTGATAGAGTGAGTTTGCCTTCGATTTTTTTTCCCCTTCAAGTCTTATATAGCCCCTCTCTCGACCACCGCTTCCTCCTCCTCCTTGCCTCTTCTTCCTTCTCCGCCTCCTCTTTCTCTTCTGCCTCTCCCCTACCCATTCCATTACTTCTTTCTTTTCTATCTTTTCTCTCTCCCTCCCTCTCTCCTCCTCCCTCCCTCCCTCTCTCCTCCTCCCTCTCCTCCTCCCTCCCTCCTCCCTCCCCCCCTCTCCTCCTCCTCCCCCTCTCCTCCTCCTCCCCCTCTCTCCTCCTCCCCCTCTCTCCTCCTCCCTCCTCCTCCTCCCCTTTGCAACATCCGTTCCTGCCATTGTCACCTTCCCACTCCCTTATCCCTCCTCTCTCATCTCCCTATCCCTCTCCACCACCACCTCTTCCATTTTTCTCACTTCCCCTTCCACCTCCTTTCTACCAGCCATTCTTTCTCCTCCGATTTTATTTCCTATTCTTTTCTTCCTTCTGTCTATCGATCATTTTACTACTTCACCTATCTATCCATTCTTTCGCCTCTCTCTCTCTCTCTCTCTTCCATTATTCTCCTCTCCTTCCCTCCTGTCACCACTCTTCCTTCCCTTCCCTCGTCTCTAATATAACCTCTTCCCCTCTCCTTCCCTCGCCTTCCATCACCCCCCTCCTCTCTCCCCCACCCCCCCCCACCCCCCCACCCCCCCCACCCCCCACCCCCCCCCACCCCCCACCCCCACAGAAGTAACGAGTATTCATTAAATAACCTCCAGCACGTCTCGTTGTTTCACTCGGCGCCATTCCCGTCTGGTAGAAAATTCTCTTAAGCTTGTGGGAGAGTAATTAGTGTGTGTGGGGGGGGGGGGGGACTTTGTTATAATTTTTGTCACATACATCAGCTAGTTTGTTGTGAGAGAGAGAGAGAGAGAGAGAGACTTCAAAACATTGCATAAAAGGCAGGATTTCCACACACACACACACCTCTTCCTTCCTTCCCTGGGTCTTAAAATACATACCACTACGTACACACATCCTTCTTCACTATTAATATACCGTCGTGTATTTAACTTGTAAAAAAAAATATTAGGTAAGAAATTAGGCTAAAAAAAATGGGGCTTTCCTAATGGGTGAATATTTACAAAGTGGGGAAGTTTGTATGTGTAAAACGTTGTTGTTAGCTGATTGGTTGACCGTGTGTTGACCTTCCCCCTGTGTTTGGTGGTGTGGTGGTGGTAGTTGTGATGGTGGGAGTAGTGGGTGGTAGTGGTGGTGTTGGTTTTGGGGTGGTAGTAGTAGTGGTGGTGGTTCTGGTGGTAATGGTGGAGATAGTATTAGGAGTAGTGGTAGTTGTTGTGGTGATAGTGGTAGCGATGGTGGTGATAGTGGTATTGGTTGGTAGTGGTGGTGTTGGTGGTAGTGGTGGTGGTGGCAGTGGTAAACGTATGAGGTTAGGTGAGGTTTCAAGGTGAAGGAGGGGCGAGGGTGGTGGGGGAGGGTATTGCTTGAACTTGAACACACTGATACGTATGGAGTCTTGATAGATACTGGGAAAACATCGACTATTAACTAACGTATGTGTATCTCTCTCTATTTCTCTCTTTGTCTCTCTATGCCTCTCTCTCTCTCTCTCTCTCTCTCTCTCTCTCTCTCTCTCTCTCTCTCAGTAGCTGGAAACTGTGGCTGGTGTAATAATAATGTACAGCATTAACAGAAGGACAGCCATCAGGTGTTTCTTGACCGAGGTGTTCTTAATGACAGGTTGTCTCTCACCTGCCTGCCTGTTTTTTGGGGGGAGGGGGGGATGGTGTTGATCCGGTGTGTGTAAACCTAATTAGGAGGTCACCTTGTGTGTCCTGGGAGTAGTGGCGCCCCCCCCCCCCCCCTCTCTCTCTCTCTCTCTCTCTCTCTCTCTCTCAGTAGCTGGAAACTGTGGCTGGTGTAATAATAATGTACAGCATTAACAGAAGGACAGCCATCAGGTGTTTCTTGACCGAGGTGTTCTTAATGACAGGTTGTCTCTCTCACCTGCCTGCCTGTTTTTTGGGGGGAGGGGGGGATGGTGTTGATCCGGTGTGTGTAAACCTAATTAGGAGGTCACCTTGTGTGTCCTGGGAGTAGTGGCGCCCCCCCCCCTCTCTCTCTCTCTCTCTCTCTCTCTCTCTCTCTCTCTCTCTCTCTCAGTAGCTGGAAACTGTGGCTGGTGTAATAATAATGTACAGCATTAACAGAAGGACAGCCATCAGGTGTTTCTTGACCGAGGTGTTCTTAATGACAGGTTGTCTCTCTCACCTGCCTGCCTGTTTTTTGGGGGGAGGGGGGGGGGATGGTGTTGATCCGGTGTGTGTAAACCTAATTAGGAGGTCACCTTGTGTGTCCTGGGAGTAGTGGCGCCCCCCCCCCCCTCTCTCTCTCTCTCTCGCCGTGTGTGACCTGGCGTAATGGACTTCAGTATGTCGTAGCCCTTAGCTCGTGTTCTTCTCTGTGTTTACAAGTAAGAACCGCTCCCGTTGTGGTGTTCTTCAGGGAATGGAGGAGGTAAGAGAGAACTTTTCTTGTTCTGTGTTATGTTCTTTTTGTCATGATGTTCTTCTGGGTTTTTTATTCCACCAATTTTAGTTGTTTTTTTTTTCATCTATTTTTCTTAATTTTCATTTTTCATGTTTTTATTTGTCACTTTTTTATCTTTGTTTTATCTTTTTTTCATTGTTATTCTGTCTTTGTTCAGTCTATCATTTACCTTTCTCCTCTTCTTGCTTTTGTTATTCTTGTCGGGTTTTTTAGTTTTTCTTTTTGTCTTCTGATAACAGGTCTAGATAAGATGATTAGGTGAGATACGTGTTATTTGTTCTTCTGCTCTCAAATAACAAGTTCAGGTATATACTGGGCAGGTAAGGGAGTTTTGTTCTTTGTAGTTCTTTTCTCTACCAAGTTCAGGTAGGCTGGTCATGTGAGGGAGATGTTCTTTGTTGTTCTCTCTAACAGGTTGAGGTAGGCTGGTCAGGTAAAGGAGATGTTCTTTGTAGTTCTCTCTTAACAGGTTCAGGTAGGCTGGTCAAGTAAGAGTTAACTAGCTTGACTTTTTATTCTGTTCAACACTTTCCTCTCCTACCTGGATATGTCTCGGTTATAAGGGTGTTCTTCAGTTCATTGTTTGTTCAGTTCATTTACCTCTCGTGTGTGTGTGTGAATAAATGAGGCTTTTATGGGTGAAATTATCATCTTAACTATTTTCGCCAATTGTTGTTCTCCCCCCTTTCTCTCTCTCTCTCTCTCTCTCTCTCTCTCTCTCTCTCTCTCTCTCTCTAAAATGGGGGTGGGGGGGGAGGAGAAGGGGTGGAAGGGATTTTTTTTTTGGGGGGATAGGGTAGAATAATACATTTTTTCCCCCTTCTCCATTGGGGGAAAAAGTAGCGAAGGAAATTATTGATAGGTGACTTTTTTTGTGGGGGTGGGGGGGTGGGTGTAATGGAAGAATAATAGCATTTACCCTCTCCTCCTCCTCCCCCTCTCTCTCCCTTTCTCTCCCCCTCTCTCTCCCCCCCACCCTCCGCCCAAGTAAAAAATGATGGTAATCCTTTTGGGAGAGAAATAAGAGCCTAGCCCTTCTCCCCTTCCCCTTGTGTCCCTTATTCTACCCTCCCCCTCCCCCCCCCTCCCCTCCCTCTCTCTCTCTCTCACACACGCCAAAAGAGACAGGATTTGTAAACTGTTCTGCTGTCTCATCATCACCTACGGCCTTGCCAGTCACTTGATCTGGTCAGTTCACACAGTCATTCTCGCTGCCATTCTTCCTCAGTCATTCTTTCTCCCAATCATTCCCTCTCACATTCTCTTTCACAGGCATTCTCTCCCTCACACACAGTCATTCTCTCCCTCACACACAGTCATTCTCTCCCTCACACACAGCTATTCTCTCCCTCACACAGTCATTCTCCCCCTCACACACAGTCATTCTCTCCCTCACGCACAGTCATTCTCTCCCTCACGCACAGTCATTCTCTCCCTCACGCACAGTCATTCTCTCCCTCACGCACAGTCATTCTCTCCCTCACGCACAGTCATTCTCTCCCTCACGCACAGTCATTCTCTCCCTCACGCACAGTCATTCTCTCCCTCACGCACAGTCATTCTCTCCCTCACACACAGTCATTCTCTCCCTCACACACAGTCATTCTCTCCCTCACACACAGTCATTCTCTCCCTCACGCACAGTCATTCTCTCCCTCACACACAGTCATTCTCTCCCTCACGCACAGTCATTCTCTCCCTCACGCACAGTCATTCTCTCCCTCACACACAGTCATTCTCTCCCTCACACAGTCATTCTCTCCCTCACACACAGTCATTCTCTCCCTCACACACAGTCATTCTCTCCCTCACACACAGTCATTCTCTCCCTCACACACAGCTATTCTCTCCCTCACACACAGTCATTCTCTCCCTCACGCACAGTCATTCTCTCCCTCACACACAGTCATTCTCTCCCTCACACACAGTCATTCTCTCCCTCACACACAGCTATTCTCTCCCTCACACAGTCATTCTCTCCCTCACACACAGCTATTCTCTCCCTCACACAGTCATTCTCTCCCTCACACAGTCATTCTCTTACACATTCTTCTGGGTCACTCTTTATTGCCGTCATTCTTATGTTTTATGCAATTCGAGTTTATTGTTGTTTTGCGTGTGTGTGTGCTTCGTTGTGTGTGTTATTGCATGTTTCTTCTGTTCCCCCTATTCATTGCTCTTCTCTCTGTCTGTTTTACTTATTTGATTCTCTTCTTGTTTATTTTCGTATTTAATATAGTGTTTGTTAAGGTGTTTTTATTTCTCTTGTTTCGTTGTCCTTGTTTTTCTTTGTTTAATTTGTTTGTTCTTTTGTTTTTAATCATTTGTTATCGTTTCTCTGTTTACTCTTCCTTCATTCTCTTTCTTATTTGTTTTATCCCATTTCCTTGTGTCTGTTTTTTATTGATGTTTCTGTGTCTCATTCGTTAAAATTAATTTATTTTTTCTTTTGTTTTTTATTCGTTTTTTAGTTAAGATTCTGTTTTGTGCTTTTATTTAGTATTTGTTTGTCGTTGCTTTTATTGTGTTCTTGTTATTCCATTTTTATCATTTATCTTATTAGTCGAGATTCTTTTTTTTTTCTTTCATTTTCCTGTTATTTACTCCATTATCGTCTCTCATCTCATTCTGAAGTTGTCTTATTATCTTCTTATTTCTCTCGTATGTTTATCATTTATTTTTATCTTCACTTCCTGATTATCTTAAGTTTATTTTCTTATTTTTTTTTGTTTTTAAGTTTTTCTTATTTACCTGTTTTATTGTTTGTTTGCCGTCTTGTCTTTGTTTCGTTAAGCCGTTGTGGTGTTTGGTGGTTCGTTTTAATATCGTTATTCTCTGTTTCGTTAATTTTTTTTTATTGTTTATTGTTGGTCTTGGGTCACAATCTATCATTCTGAATGCTTTTCGACATATACAGTCGTTCTGATTGGCTGAAGATGCTCGGTACTATGTTTCTTATTATTGTAGAATGTGTTTGCCAGTCAGTTATGAGTGTGTGAGTACTGAGTGGCTTACTACTGACTGTTTTTTGAGATTTATTGAGTGTATCACAGTCAGAGAGAGAGCGAGAGAGAGCGAGCGAGAGAGAGAGAGAGAGAGAGAGAGAGAGCGAGCGAGCGAGAGAGAGAGAGAGAGAGAGACGCAGACAGGTTTGGGGGGGGGGGGGGGTAGAACAAGCTCACCTGAGTACGGGG